>PNEQ01070275.1:58859-96459 GCA_003012365.1 Medauroidea extradentata
CGTCGGGTTCGAGCTCTATCGACGTTTCTTCGGAAACACATTTCACCCCTTTTCACCCCCTTAGAGGTCGAATTTCGAAAAATCCCTTCTTAGTGCTCGCCTACGACCTGAAGGGAACCCCCACAAAAAATTTCACGATTCTAGGTCCAGTGGTTTGGGCTGCAGTTTGATATGTCAGTCAGTCAGTCAATCAGTCAGCATTCATTTATGTGTATGTATATATATATATATATATATGTGTGTGTGTGTGTGTGTGTGTGTGAGTTTGCATCTGTTTTGCCTAATGAATTTTATATTTCAGCGGCTACAATCATCGTAATTTTTGGTAAGTGTTCTGTAAATTGCAGAAAGGTAAAACAGTTCACATGCACTTAATTGTCTAATTTTCCATAATTTCTTTCTCTCTACGTCACGAGGTTTTTTTTTTTATTCACACAGCAATCAAAGAAAATTTATTTCTGTATAGATTTAATAGCCTACCTATATTTCTATATATCATTATCACCACAGATAAAATGTTTTAAAATATATTTTATCTTAGCATTGCAGATTATTTTTCTTATGCAATAATAGCTATTATCAAGTGTTTTGTAATTATTTCTTAATTTTTGTAACATAATAATACAGTACCATATTTTGTAAACATGTAAATAAATACGGCAAATTGTAAAACGGCCTAGTGCTGAGCTTTGTACGTTTATAAATAAATAAATAAAATAAAACAAAATTTGGTGTATGATAAAGGGCAACAAAAATAGTCGAGGACAGTATTGACAACAGACATGACAAGAGATACGGATGAATGTGAACACAGACGGAAAGTAGCACGCTTACTTCATCGACAACACATACGGCTTTTCGGCAATTATCCTGTTAATTACTGACCAGAATCTTTTCACTTCAATGATGTGTTAAACAGACGGCATTTTGCTGCATATTAAGGTGGCAGGATTTTTGTAGCTGAGTGAAATTCATAACTGAATCCGTAACAAATTAAAGAACTTCCTTAAACATCTAAGGTAGGGAAATTATTCAGAAGTTCAATAACAATTATTTGTGGAATTACTTACGTATGTTCAGGGCTGTGGTTAACTTCCTTATCTGGGCGTTATTGTGAGTAAAAGTTAGGCTTCTCATTGACAGCGAGCAGATAATACTGTAAAAAAATATATATATATATATTCTTTTTTTTTTAACAGCTGCTTGTTATCAGTTACTGAGGTGGGCCGTGCCAACGTTTAAGTGTGAAACAGAATCGAGCTCATCAAGACTCGTTACAGAATAAAATTTTACTGTTTTTAAAGTATGGTTTGCTGATTTTAAATGACGCTCGGGAACTTTGTTTATAAAGTCTTTCAGTAATACATGCATCGATTTACGATTTACGATTTACAATAAACAAATATTTTCCAACAGGCTTTCTTAGCTACTCTCCAGGACGCTCTTATGTAAACACTGTGGCTCACACGATTGAAAACTGTAAATTTGAATATTCGTCACATTTTAAACTGTACTAATACCAATGATATAATAAAATCTCGTAAGATTTTGGAACATCCGTAGGAGCATAATTTCTTCTTTGTTTGATACTTATTTGAAAATACTGTTCCTCTATCGTGTAAAAACATGCTTTCCCTAACATGTGTGTGCGAATTTCCATATTGAGAAGTAAAGGGTACTTAAATCCGGTAATCAATGCCCATTTTTACAGCGTTACTGTTAAATAAGAAGACTTCCTCAAAATAATACAAATGAATTTATGCACAGTTATCTCAGTAAACAGAGTTTTTTAAATAACTATCTACGTATGCAAAATCATACTGAATTTCTCTACTATACATAATCAAAGTACTGCAGGCTAACATTGTAACGTATTTAACAGCCATCACGTAACATTATAGAGTCTTCTTAAGTTTAGCCGTATGAAAATAAATTATATTTTTGTTGTGCGATTTCTTTTTATTTGTGCTAATATTTTCTAGGAATTTCAGCTTGGGTTTACCTTCATTGTTTACATTATATAAGTGAGTGAGAGATTTTGGTCAGCGCTTAACATTGAGGTCTTTAGCGCTGGTGAAGGGTGACATGAGGTGAGTATGGAGCGGTGCCGGAATGAAGGGGCGGTGGAAACAGGAGATCCCCGAGAGAATCCGCCGGCCAGCGGCATCGTCCGACACGATTCCCACATGCGAAAATCCGGGGACTGACCCCGACGGGAATCGAACCCGGATCGCCTTGGTGGGAGGCGAGAGGTCTGACCCCTAGGCCACCTCGGCCCCTACATTATATAAGTAAATCTGATTTAAATATTCATGAAATTCATCCACGGAAGAATGAGTATCACAGCCTCTTAATTCCAGCCACACCCACGTGTATCGTATCGCGATATACAGGTCGTTTTAAATTTCGGTTCATGACAAACAGTTTACGTACTTTCTACTCGTATTTATTAAATCTATTAACATGTTGCCACGACATTTTTGCACGGAAAAATAAACAAATAAAAGTAAGTCGACATAAAAGTAGAGCGAAAGTGAACAACATAAAGAAATAATTCGCGGGAAAATGTTTGCACAGTAACCCTTCATTAGAAAACTTTAAGTAATGCGGGTGTTAAACGAGTACAAGTCAAATATTGATACAAAAACACATTTAAGGTGTCGAAAATTTTTTTTCTGTTTTAATCCTATTTTTTTTAATCAATTGGGCATGATTAGTACATTTGCTTTGTATTCGAAAAGTGAAAAATGGAAACCTAATGCCGGAATCACAATGACGCAACAGAAACGAAACGAATGACGCAATCGACACTAAAATATATCGTTATTGCGAACACTTTTTTTTTTACTGCCGCGCAACAAATATTAAAAAGATGTGACATGTAAATAGTTCGTAGGCACTACATGCTAACCTCTAGTACGACAGTCACAAATGTTTACAGTATTTCACTTTTTTTCTTTCATTTGTAACACATTTTAACTTGGCATCCCAAAATGTGGAAATAAACGCACAATACCACGTTTGCTTGAAAAGGTTATGATTTGATTTTGATATCCAACAAAAATGTAAACAACGCTCCCGACTTTCCGTGATTCAGTCACGGTTATTTTTCTCATATAGTGCGAAACTTGAAAGTGCGTGGTAGATAAATAAACGCTGAAAACATCAATTGATTTCTACGCTTTTTTCGAAGCCAATATGGATAAAAGACTCAATGACAATCCTAGATAATTGTATTTGCCAACTTTATAAGTAAATATTTATCCAAAATTACTAATCCGTTACGCGTGATCTCTTGCGCCGCAGTTAAATGTACGAGGTTCCGGCGTCAGAGATTGTGCCTCGGAAGTTCGTAACACTGGAAACAAGTTTGTTTAAAACGTTGACTATAACTGTTGTCTAGGATTGCTATTGTGTGATTTTCGTAAATTATCTTCAAGAAACCTACAATTATAGAGTAATGTTTTAGCGTTGAATTATGAATTATGTACCACGCCCAAAACGGGGTTTCATTATACACCATTAACAATCCGTTGGTAAACGTTCTGTTAGTGAAAACCCACGTCAACGTCGATAATCTAACGTATGCTCGACAAAATAAAGCTGTTTACATATTTGAATGTTGGAAATATTCCTTTAAAAACTGGAGATTCGCCGGCCACTTGGTATGTACCTAAGCGTGAATGTAAGTACATACACACGTACGTACATCCATGCATACATGCATGATTTTATTCACAAATATCCCACGCACGGTGTGTGAACATGCGTACTCGTGTATATTGCGTGTGTGAAAACTTCAACCCTAGCTGTAGGATACATATAAAACGAAACATATGGTAGTGTTTTGAATTAATTACGAATGCCTATTCGAAATAGTGCCGCCTGAGCTGACGAGTGAAAACGTTCAACTAGTACAATGATGATTGTCCCGACTAGTGTTTGTAGATGTTTATCAATGAACTGCAAACGTTTCTACCGGATGAAACATTTCTCGTAGACATGAAAGGGCTTCTTTAGAGCGTGTAACAGAGTTATGATGGGACCATAAGTAATCAGCTTGCGTGAAGGGAAGTTTCTATTCCGCGAAATAGGTATTCATACGGAGCATGATGCAACGGCAGCGACATGAGTGTGAAAACCTTCAAACGTAGACAAAAATGGAAGTCAATACAGCGTGTTCCGCTTCAAGCATGGTCACCGCGAATAAAAGAATATCTGAGTGAAGGTAAGACCCGACAGAAAAGCCCGTTGTCCAGCCGACAAGAAAAATGGCTGAGTGTACGTAAGTGCAATCGCAACACTTATTATTTGTCAACGAAAGTGCCTCAGTCGGGCGGGAATTTCAAAATTTTTATTTAGGTTTTTTTATGTACTAATCTGAAAGCGACGTCCTACAACGTGTACTACTTAACATTTAGGCGCTATATTACAAATTCAGATCTGAGAAACGGAAATTACCGAACAACAGTCTTTCCTTGTAAACGAACCTTGTAACCCACCTCGCTACTCAGGTAGCCAAAAACTTTAAACGGTAGCAAACTATTTGCAGTGCGTTTGCAAACACAACTACTACCGGAGTCGCGAAAATGCTCTGGTCCTGAAACGTGTTACCAGTTCCACCGCCAAAATACGCCCAATGACCAGTATAAAGGGTGGGAGAAGTGGTCAGTCTCTGAGATGGCCGGCATTAAGGCTATGTTCTCTAGTTTATACTATTTATCGATAGGCCTAACAATTTTTACGCCTAAACGAGAGCAGATATGATAAATCTGTCTGGCAGTTTGTTTAAAATATTTTTCTCCTTGTTGGCTGATTTTTTCAAGGCAGTAAATATGATTGTTTTAGCTAATTATGTAATTAACGAAATTCTGGTTAGTTGACTTTTTCTTTGAAACCGTACGATTTCATGCTTCGAAAAAAAATAGCTATCACGGTATAAACCATAGACAGATTTTTTATATCTGCTCTCGTTTAATTAAAAAAATTATAATAATTATCGTAAAAACACCAGAAACTACAGAGCATGGCCGTGTTTCTTCGCATTTAACGAGAATTATTTTTTTTAAAACATAAATGGGAGCCGATATCGTAAAATCGCTTCGTAACTTTGTTATGACTTATTTAAACTGCATACTCTAATTTTGTCGAGTCAGAAGACAGCAAAATAGTTGGTAATTAGTGAATTAACGAAATTTACTTTAAATTCATAAATTAGCTATACTCATCACACAGTTTGTCTCGAAAAATTACATTGCATAGTAAAACCAATTTGCAAAAAAAGTTACGAAGCAATTTTACGATATTGACTCTCGTATGAATTTTAAATAATAATTCTCTTGAAAGCCGAGAAACTCGGGCCCAAACCCTTAATATCCGCCACGTTTCCCACATGCTAAAATCGTGGCCATCCGACCTTAAAGTGAACCCTGATCTCCTCTGTGGGAAGCAAGTGGTCAGACCCCTACACCACCATGATCCCTTTAAGAGGAAGAAATCTTCGCCATCTTTATTTATTTGTGTTTTGTGCCATAACCTTTCTTTTGAGTAAGTTTATGGAAATTTAAAGCCACTGATCCCTACGTGTAATTTTAGTAAGTTTATTTTTAAAATCTTTAAAGAGAGGATATATCGCAAAATCGTTAAATAGAAATGTTGGCTCAGATTTATAAGAGGCAAATTTACTCCCAAGCAATGTTTACCAAACAAATACTGTGCTATGTAGTCTAATTTTTTTTTCACATGGTGTGTTTGTATAATTTTGGCTAGTTATTGACTTTAAGGAAATGTAATTAAGTTGATAACTAGCAAAAATTTTAGAAACTTACGTTTTGAAAAAATAATTGGCTGCATAGTGCAAACAATTTCCAACATTTGTAGCAGTTTTGCGATATCTGCCCTCTTTCATAATTTAAAAAATAATACTCGCAAAAAACAGCATGGATAGGAACCCGTGGCCTTGACCTAACTGCCTAATTGAATATATTTTGGCAGAATTCTAGACATCGTAAAGTTTTGTTTGCCGTTACTGTTGTTACACATCTAATTGCAGTTAAGAAAGAAACAAGAATTTTCTGTTTCTGGTGGTTTCGTTGAAGCCAAGTTTCATGTGTTCATGTGTATCGGGACTGTGATCGGGATTTACAAACTAAAATAATTGATTATTTTAGTATAACAGATTTGTAACGTGATTGAGGGGCGTTTTATAGATAGAGACATGAACTTTTCGCGAAAAGAAATTTGCCTCACTTTGTGTCAGTGACTTGTGTGCACGTCTGCAGACTTGCTTCACGGTCAGAGATTGGATGTTTTGACACATGTGTGTCGTGGGGTTTTACACGCAAATCACAGACGTGTGGTGTTACAGTAACCTTATTGTGATTGGTACAGTCAAATGAGAAACGTCACAGTTCAAAGGCACGCTGCCAAAATCTATGAAGCAGAACTGCAGACGTGCACATAAGGCACTGGAACAAAGTGGGGCAAAATTCTTTTCGCGAAAAGTTCATGTCTCTATTTATAGGTTTCCATAGAGACCGGAAAAATTCGCGGGTTCAATGTCCGGTAGGCTAGCCTCGAAGAATATATGCCAACTTAAGCAGATAGCAACTGTTCATTAACTGCTCGCTTCCACAGTGAAATGAGCATGCGTTTAATTAAAATTTTTATAGGCTCGGAGACTTTCGGAAGGTGTCAAATAAGTAAAGAGCCAATTGCGAAAGTGACACGAACGTATAGTTGCTGGAATTCTAGCATGTGCCTAGAAGAAAATGCGAATTTGTCAGGTCCCTATTAATAGACTATAAGAAGAAATGGGCGCACGATAATTAGCATTTAAAATAATGAAATTGATTGTACGAATTTGGCTTGTTCGTGCTCTTGTGATGTACTACAGTGAATTACAGTTGATATTACTCGTTGTTGACATCTTTATGTGTTTCGTGATATACTTAAATATAATGTGCGTATTCCAATTAAATACGGTGTAAATTTCTCTATGAATTTTTTGTTTTTGCCTAATATGTAGGCCTACTTTAAACCTGTAAATTCACGATGTTGTCTTGGCCGAATAGTTTATACTATTTTAAGCCTACGTGGAAAATATGCTGGTAAACATAATATTTACCTGAGGCGAATGGAATATGGCAGGCGCAAGCCTACACGCAATCTTTTTATTCGTGATACGACGAGTACAATAAAAAACTTTAAAGTTATATAAGGTCTAGGCCTACTTTGCACCTACAAGGTGTGGTTATAGCTGTTCTGCTTGGTGAAGTATTAGCGAGTTACAACTACGTATTCTGTACGTTATATTTTGCCTACCTCTTATATGTTTACCAAAAGGTAGTAACAATCTTCTCTTTTTTTACAATGCTAACTAAATACCCCATATAGATGCAACCTTAACCCCAACTTGTGATATGCTATCACTAGAGATGATGGTATATCGCGAAATTATTTTGTGTCAACATACCCTTGAAAACATTTTGGTTTCTTGCGACATATATGATTGTGTGTTGTATATCTTACACAATGTAGCTCTCTGCAGACCAATAATAGGCATCAAATATTACAGTAGTTGAATTCTTATTGGATTAGTCAAATAGGACAAGATCTCTGCGCACAAGCGAAAGCCAGTAATCTTGTGGTAAGCTGAACGTATGTTGAAACCAAACAAATAGCCAAGTTTTCCTGCGATATACCATCATCTCTAACCATCACTTGCTGCAGGAAAGACAGCTTATAAAATGTAGAAACGCCTTATTTTCCAATCACGTAATTTAGTATTTATCAGCTTAGTTCTTTTGGGCTTTAATGACGAGTAATATAGGCCTACTTAGGCCTTAAGTAAAATTTTTTAATAGGCGTCTTAAACATTACTCGGCTTCGAGACTCTCGCCCAAAATAAAATCACAGCTGCTCAATGGAATATGTTAGGTCTGCATACTATATATAAATACCTGCCAAAGTATAATTAATTATTAAGCGATTCAAAGAACTTTAGGCCTACCTACCTTGTAGCGTGTGTCTATTCAAAATAATTTAGGCCTAAAATATGAATTTGGTGGTACTGAAAACCATCCCAATTTAACCTTATTGTCAGCGTCAGTAAAGAAGCACCTATTATTACTATATGAGCATTTCTATAATATAATTCTATGCTACACCTATAGGTATCTGTTCAGACCAGCTGTACCTAGCGCCGTCTGTGTAGGTTAATTTAACATTTGTTACTTGTGAGTTAGGTCTGCAATTTTTATTTTATAAATATACTGGCTGCAATGTAATAGTAATTTTAATAATGCTTTAACATGACTGGTGTACTCTGTAGGTGATAAAATTTTTTTTTACATAATAACGTATTAATATGACTCATGTGAAAATAATACACTTAATACGTTTGTACGCACAAACTCGGCATGGTACCAGAAGCAGTTTGGAGAATTATATACACTAAACAGGCGAACATTTTAGTTTCTATGCAGACAACCTTTATTTGTAAATCGTAGAAACGTGTATCTGCTACAATAAAGTGTCAGCAGATGTGGGTTGTTATGCGTGCCAATAAAACAGAAAACTTGGCTAGTTAAATGTGACGGGAAAATGTAAAACTAATTGGGATATTCTTTCAGTGGTATTTCACTCATATTTTATTTTATTTGTTCGTATTTCAAGAATGAAATCACAAAACTTTATAAATCCGACATTTTCCCGTGTATTTTTCCGTAGCAACCAGGTAGCAACGAGTTGTTTATAGTCATTATGGCGGCGCACACGGAAAAAAGTTGCAGACGACTTTCAACAATCTATTTTGCGCGTCAGAGACGGAACTGTAAGGGTGAAACATCACGATATTCACGCCTTACCTTATCCTCTAGGGCAAATCATCGATCTGGCGTGCAGTTTTCTCGCCGATAGACCACCTCTATGTAACATTCATCGGTGGCCCTAAAAGTTTATGACGTAGTACATAGTATAACGCTGGATTGTACCTTTTTATCCCTTTATAAAGATTCGTTGCCAATATTTCCATACCTAAGACATTAAAAATAAAAAAATAAAAACATATTTGGCCGCGAGATCTATAAAGGTTGGGGCACTATAAAACACTTTCTTTGCCATAGCAAAATATATGTTTCCAATACGAACAACTGCAAATTAACTTAGACGCAAAACAATAATGTTTAAACGTATTATTAGCAAGATATTTTATTTGAACTCTGTAGGGTGAAGATAGATTTAACACAATATTTACGTTGGAAATAAACTTATGTGTATCATTTTCAGATTGTCCTTTTAAATAAAAATGTGCAACGAAATATATGTTTTCAACATTTACTTTGCTGTGAGGCCAGACTTTTTTTTTATACAGCTAAATGTGTACTTTGCAGGGGTACATATTGAAACAAGACTTGCTGCGGTAAAAAAAAAAAGTGTTTTTAGAGTGTGGACGACCTGCCGTGGGTAAGCACTTGTGTAGACTAACGTTCTTTGAAGGTAACTCCTAAGCAGACGCCACTCTCGCACGTTGAGTAGTTTTCGGATAAACTTTTATCGGCCACCGCACGTTTTACAGGACAAAAGAACCCTTCCAGTACTACCTAGCACTAACGTAGCGTTGACAGATTTTGTAGAACAGAATTATCTTTAAAAAATATTCGGATCCAACGTGGAGGGCATTATCTCATGAAGACCGCCCATTTTAATTCAGTCCCAAATTACATATCCATTGGTAGAGCCACTGATTATTGGTGAGAATAATATTGAACCAATTTGTTTCAGTGTCTTATATGCATATCTGCAGCTCTGCTTCGTGGTCAGTGATTGGACGGCTGTACCTCTAAGCGTCTAGGGATTCTGTCAGCAGAGTATCATTATTATGATTGGCACAGTGAATGAGTGACACCTCTGCACAAGCTCATGCTATCAAATAACAATGGAGCAGAGCTGCAGGTGTGTACGTAACACACTGAAATAAGTTGGGTGCAAAATTCTTTTCACCACAAATAAGTGGCTCTATAATAGCTACAGGAAGAAAAATCACTTAGCGGGAGTCGCCAGACACCGGACTACAGCTGTGGTCTGGTAAGGACGCTAATTAGGAAACTGGATCTCTGCTCGGGTGTCTTCACAGCAACAGTGCTGACAATGGTCTGTGACGGAGGAGGAGGGGGCGGGGGAGAACTGGCCACTATGCGCGAGGAATGTGCCTTGCGTAACTGGCCAATTAGGCGGACTCGCAGCACACGCGTTTCCTTACGGAAGGTGGTTTTTATCAACCGAGCGGATGCAGTTTCGACACACTGCAGCGAACTGTAGCAGTTCCAGCCTAGGTGCTGACAGGCAGAAGGAGAAAAAAGGTGTAATAAGTTGCGGTTACGTAATATTCGCTCAGTGGACGGTGGGGAATGAACATTCCTGCAGGCCTCAGGTCGTAGACAAAGACCAGTAAGGCGCCGTGCTCTATGTCAATGTCTGGCCGGCCAATCACGTAGTTCCACGGTGCTTCGGCCAGCGCGAGTATGGAAAGTGAAGTGGAGAAATATACAAGGGAGGGGTACAAGATTGGGAGAGGAGGGGATACAGAGCTACTTGTCCTATATAAGCTGCGTGCACTTCCAAAAATGTACCATTCACTCACCATCGCTGAGGAGAGCTACGAATCTTTACTTACAGCAAACATGCAGCTCCTTCAGGTGAGATTACTCGTGTGTTTCAGTCTCATAAAGCCATGTCTGTACATGAGACTGGATTGGTGACTCTTCAACAAAGAACATGTCATTTTAAGTATACACGGTTCCGAGTATAAACTAGTAATAACCTAATTCTACAGAAATCATAATCAAAATCCGTCTAATATTTCGTTTGCGTTTCATTCTTGTCTGCAATATTTACTTACTTACAATTTTATTTATTTTGTATTTATCATCACTTCTTTTTTAATAATCCCCCCGAGAAGTTTATTAAATTTTCTTAATATTTTATATTTTAAAAAATATAATAATTTGTGTGTTGACCATCATAAATCGAAAACAGTATTTTTGTGCTTAGTAAATGTTAAAAAGTATTTTTTGTATTTCAAAAAGTTTGATATTTTATGTCGAAGCTAACGGTGATAGACATTTAAATAGTGTGACATTATCAAGCTATGCATTGTTTAACAAATTAATCACCTTGAAACTTGCGGGTTGGAAACCGAAATCATGTTGATATTTTCATTAAGACCAGCGACCCGTAGGTGCTGGAGTTATGACTACAGTCTAGTTCATTTTCTGAAAGTTAAGTAATTAATATAGTTTGAAAGCTCTAAAATAATTTTTAGCCTTATCTCTGACACATAAAAACGGTAGCTCGACTTGGAACGCTACTACAATCGGTCTTAAGGAACATCTAATCGTGAAGTTTTTCCTTACAGTGAACGAGGGCCAGTCTTACATTTTTAAAACCTACTCTTTATATGTGTGATCTGTCTCAAAATGGCTTACGTCACACAAAGATATATGCATGTGCATTAAGTATGTGTGTTTGTAGGGGGGATATTTTATGTGTGTGAAGTCTTCCGAGGAGCAAAGATTATTTGTGTGAAATTGTATGGAAACTTCTTAGGTGACGCTTAGCATGCAGATCGCCTCCACTACCGTTGGCATCGAAAATATTTCAAGAAATTTCTCTCAGAGACTCAAAAACGTTCGTGGGTAGTATGTGGTTCGTATACAGTTCAGTACAAAATAGGGAACTTCTGTCACGTTTTTCTTCTTTCACAGAACCATAAAACGTAAAACACAGTTTCAGTTCGATTGACAAGAGCAGGTGGAGATGAAAAATATATAATTAATTTGATTAAGTCGTCGATTCAAATAATTGCGGCTGGCTTCCGTAGCGTCGTCGGTAGCATAACAGGTCACGGTGTGAGAGGTCCTGGGTTCGAATCTCAGCACGGGCATGGATATTTCTGTCGTTTTCTTACGTTTATACGGTTTGTAAGCCGTCCCTTACTAATCTTAACAACATAACCGGGGGACGTAAATAAGCCCTTTAAATAAAAATAATTAATAAGAACGTTTATTCGATTTGTGTGTTCGCAGAATGTAAAAGCAACTTCAGGCAGCTCCGATGATGGCGGCTGTTATCTGATTTAATTTAAGTTTAAAATTAAACCCACAGTAATTGAAGTCATGCGTTCGAGTGCTAACAAAATAATGCAAGGAAAACAAGTTAAACTGAATTTATTGATAAAATAGTATTCCATGTGTATACAACAAATTTAAGCACCACCCACGGGTATGAACAGAGAACATTATGAAATGTTCACAGATCACTACAGTCGACGCGTAATGTAACGCATGCTCATTTGTGGTTGTCAGTAGAAAAATTGGTAGATAACGCTAAAGCAGGCGTTAATGGTCAATGAATATGTGCCCGGAAATGACGCCGTGTAAAGTAGCAGAGGCAACATCAGTGCGCCAAACTGTGTTACGCACGCTCCGGGGATGCCAGTCTAATTGGCTGAGAAGCGAGTTCAGCTGAGTGGAAGCAGGTATATGGCAAGTTGCGGGTGTCGAGGCGCATTTTCAGGTTAGTAATGTAAAACATGGTTCACCTTCTCATGAACCTAAATACCTACACCCCGCAATATCCTAGTTTTCACTAAACACTTTCCCAGTGTGATATTTAGGTTAAACAACTCCCACGGAAGTTTCTAGAAATGTTTTTCGGGGGGACGGGGGTTGGACTGTCGTCTTGTAAACAACATGATGAAGTGTAAGTGTTTGAAGTTCCCGATAATATCAGAGTGATAGTTTACAACCATTATATAAAAATTAATGTTGAATACAGCACAGTATTTTATAGGTGAAAAAATTCTTAATGTATCAAGAGAAAGGGAATTTTAATCTCCAGTTACCCTCGTCCTTCCACGCTTATCGGGTACGTCCATATCGTTTGAAGATAGCAAACCTGCGAGATCTTTGAAGTCCTTAAAATCTAGGGTTACCAGCACCAACACTGAAGATTTACTGCAGCGCTTGATAGGATATTTTTTTCTAATCAGTTGGTGTGTTAGCTAGATGTGTGATGCAAAATTTTCCTCTTTGGCTCTTTGAGATACTGTACGGATTTAGCCCACAAAAAAAGTCAGGCCAGTTCGCTTTACTTCATGTACACCAAATTGCGATTAAAATTGTTTTTATACTAAGTGTTCATAAGGTTAATTCTACTACAGGGTGGAAATATTAATGTTGAATGTTTGGTACAGAGAAAATTTCTGCCGCTTGAGCGCTGGTGTCGGTATCACAGAGCTTCCATAATTTTTTAGTTATTTGAAGTTGATAATTTAATAACAAAAATTGGTATATTTTTCGTTTAGAATTACATTTAATGATTTCTCTTTTTACCAAACCTAGTTAAATTTGATTTTACTACGGTTTTGTATTTTATTACACTCGTTAGCAATAGTAGCGCAACAAGCCGAAGAATTTTTTTCTGTGCCAAAATTACTCACAAAAAGAACACATTTTCTTTCTAACTGTAGTAGAATTAACTTTAGCCTTGAACAAGAAATACTAATTTCTGTAATCGTTACGTAGTCGAGAAGAGACGAATTGGCTTTCAAATGTTGGGATATAACTATTGTTCATATTAAGATATCAAAACTTCACCTATGTAAGTAAGTTGCCTTTACGAAATTATAACTGACATTACGCAACACATACTAAGCTTCTTTAATATTATTACTGTCGCAGTTTTGTGTAAGCTACATACGACGTTTACAACTCGTATCCTTATTCTTTCTGGAATATTTTTGGTGTCTTCATAATTCAAAAATTTAGTAAGACTTCTTTAAAACATGTAAATAGGAGTGTGCCTAAATGAGTTAACCTTGCACTACGCGCTTGTTAAGCGTTATTGTTAAATATGAACAATATCAAATTTAAGACAGTAATTATTTCTCGCCATTTAATGAAAACTAAATAACACTTGGTAAAAATTAAGGACAATTCATCACACGTATTTGTTAAGGCTATGCCCTCCAAATCCCTTGTATCTTCTGTTTTTCAACAATTATCTTTCAAGCATAAACGAGAGAACATATCAAAAATCTGTTTAGCAGTTTTGTTTAAAAAGGTGTCCACCATGTTGGCTAATTTTCTCAAGACAGAAATAACTATGGTTTTAGCTAATAATGTAACTAAATTTTTTTAAATTGGTTTATTAGTCGAAACCGTATAACTCTTGTCTCGAAAAAATTCAGCTATAACTGTGAAAATCATTTTAAACAAAACTGTCAAACAGATTTGTGTTATCTGCAGCCATTTAAGTTAAAAAATATAATTATTATAAAACAGTAGAAAAAGGGGCGCACGACCGTAAGTGTGAGCTAATGTATATATTAAAGTAGAAATTTTCAATAATTATTTAAGCATCATAGGTAGGGACCCTTGTTTTTCGCGAAAAGAATTTTGCCACAGTTTGTTTCAGTGACTTACGTGCACACCTGCAGTTCTACTTCACAGTTATTGCGAAGAGCCGTATCTCATTTGACTGAGCCAATTACAATAACATTAATTCAACGCCACATGTCCGTTATTTGCCGGAAGAAGCCCAAGGCTCGTGAGAGCTAAAATATCCAATCACTGACCACGAAGCAGAACTGCAGATGTGTACGCAAGGCACCGAAACAAAGCGAGGCAAAATTCTTTTCGCGAAAAACAGGGGTCCCTAATCATAGGTGATGAGCCATCTTAACGTCACATATTCTTATTTACCAAGATTCTGTAAATATTTGTTTAGTACGGAATGTGAGCTGATACCTTAAAACCATCACAATCACAAAGATTGTTCAAAATTGTTTTTGTCATGATGAATAATTTTTCCAAAAAAATTACATTATTTTCGCTACTTATCGATTTTTAGAACATTTATGTAATTCTATAATTAACAAAAGAATAAAATTTTATTTCTTTCTTTCGAAAAATTAAGCTCCATAATATAAAGAAGCATCAATACATTTATGTAAAATTTCTATCGATATCTGCTTCCTTTCATGATTAAAATTTAATATTCGCAAAAAAAGAGCATGCATAGGTACCGCTATCGCACCGAGTTAACATTGTGCCTAAGCAATAAATAATCTGAAACTTGCCACATTTACGTTTGTGTCAGGTGTGTGTTAGTGCCGACCTGAGACTACTACTCTGAGCTGAGCCAGTAACCACGAGAGTGACACTAGGTTATAAGGGAGACACGATGGAGTCTCTGGTAGAGGAGTAGAAACACTTTGTCTCCTGTGTAGTTGTCTAGTGACGAGTGTTGTCACCTCGCAGGTCGTGCTGGTGACGGCGGCGGTGGTATGTGCGGTGACTGCCTACCCTGGTTACTACGGCCACTCCCAGGTAGCAGCAGTGTCCGCTGGCCACGGAGGATATGGTGACCACGCTGACTATTACGTGAGTACAGCATAGTTTACGATTTAAATAGGTACTCAAAATTTTGGACTTGTACGTATGACGTATAAGCACACAGTTAAGTAATGAACCAGTTTATGATTGAATTAGTACAATTAATTGCTGATATTAGTTTTCAGAAACGTAAAATTAATTTTAATCACATTTCTTACAAGAGTTGACATTTTATTCTATCCGGACTAAACTCGAGACTTTTCGGGAACCATCACGAATTATAGGATACGAATAAATAACACAGACGAATGTCATTCCCTCTTTCAAGAACTCAAGAAAAAAAACTGTTTTTAATATTCACAAAAATTACACTACTGTCTAATCAACTGAATTCCATGGTTTCGCCTTACTAATTGCGTAAATTAAGGTTTTTAGTTATAAACAACCAAATTTAATTAAAATAGCTATTTTCCTATCCTCCATTTTGTTTTATGACATTAATGTAACCATCTTTCAGGCCAAGCTAAAAAAAAAAAAACATACGAACGGCTCACGACACTCATAAATCAAATGCACACAAACCATATAGTCATATTTTAAGCACACAGTATACTGATACTGTTAAGTCAATCTTAAACCCAACTTGAGCTGTCCTCGACAATAAACCAACCAAAACTGCTAAACACGCTAGATACCTACTCATTTCTTGGGTGAATTTATTTTATTTTATATTTTCTCCAACAAAATTAAATGTGGGAAAACTTAAAACAGCCTCTCCGTCCAGTTCTGAGTTTGTCAACTGAACTTCATGATGTTCCTATGATCAAAAGTCGAGTGAAAAGTTAAAAGAGACTTTGGTCATCGCCCGTCAGCGAGATCTTGAGCACTTGTGGCGATGAAGTGTAGCACCAGCGGAATGAGAGAGCAGAGGAAAACCTGCCTTCCAAAGGCAACGTTCGCCCCGTTTCCCACAAGTGAAAACATGGAGTGACCTACCGTAAACCTAATTTCCGAAAGCACAGTGAACTAATTTTAATGTCATATTTTTTGTATCGACAAAACACATAATCCTAAAACTTCATCGATAAAAATTAACGGTCGAAATTTATATATTAGAAGACAAATGTATAATAATCTGTTTTGCGGACTCACACAACGCTGTTGCATTTTGTCATGCGAAATCGGTAAAGAAGTTCTGTCATAGTGCTTGCCAATTTGGCTGTTGGTCAGTACTGCAGCAGGTTAGAAATACATTTTTACTCAATTATAATGTGTGTTTCCAGTGCACTGGCCCCTACAAACAGAATGTGCATGTCAAAGCCAGAGTAAAATGTTGACAACATTTTTTTCGTAGCATTGTCTCGGAAAAACTAATTAAACGACTTTTCATCCGAAGATATTCGTTCATTAAAAAAAACTACAGTTTAAGAACTTATATTTTACGTAAACTAGACCTAAGTGTACTGATGATGTAATAGTTTTCATAAATGGTTTATGAAGCAAAATGGCGTGTTCATCAGAATATACTACCCTTTATTTAGCTTAATCACAGCAAAGGATTACACTTTACCTTAGTAGTATTTTACTTTGAACTTTACCTGTATTTTAGACAAATCCCTGTCAGTTTTATTTATACTAACACAATAAATTCTTTATAAATACCTAGAGTAACAAGTAAATTGCACATGCCAATATGAGCCCAAATTGTCACTAAAAATACAAAATGAATAGTCATTTAATGTACAAAGTCATTCTAGAAAACCATTTTTTCCATATGCATTAATTTCGGAATCTCGTGAAAACCATCAAGAACAAATGTAAAATGTTCTCTATATGTGTCTAGGTCTTTAAACATAAAAACATTTATAACTTATTATCAGCCATGTATCACAACAATGAATAACCAGAATTTTTTTAGGCTATAGGCTATAGCATCACTATGGCACAAATAAATGCGAGGGAAATTTACTTTAAAAAAACCTTACTGTAAAATGCTCCTACTCCCTCTAGATACTGTACCTAAAAATTGTCACGGAGTTTTCAAAATTCCTTTACTAATCGGTAGACACTGAATGTCTTTGAAGCATGTTTTCCAGCAGTATTTCCTTCAGGGCCTTTTATTTTTTTCACTGGCTATACATACATAAAATATACAGTATACAAATATACATACATGTGTTGATTTGGTTAATTTATTATCTAACAGTTTCTGGTCACTTCTAGTACTATGTAATTCATGATTTTTCAGTGTATTACGTATTTTCATAATCGTTAGGAGATTAGAAACCTACGGTTGGGAGTATCTAGTGCTCCCATTTTTCTCAGACGCTTCGTTGGCCAGTTAATTAAATCCAGCCTTAATGGTATGAAGGATTTTACCATTGACATTTGGTTCTACCGTTGTGAAAAATATTAAATTAAGTATCAAAATAACTGCATAAGTTTATGAGTATTTTATTGAATACAGCAAAAAAAACAGTAAAATGTCGTTAAAAACCAAGTTTCCTAACTGGTAACGAAGGTAATCAAGTACATACATGTGTTGTTTATTAACACTATAACATTAAAACATGTTATTTGATGTGTTTTGTTTTTTAAAAAACTGTAGGCACTTTCGTTGGGCATTCCTCGAATTAATTTTCAACGAGAAAATTGGTCTATGACTTGCCCAATGCATGGACATAACGACTTAGTTCTGTCTATTATGACATCAGTAATTTCCTAGCTTGTAAGAGCTGTAGCTAAATATTAACTGTGTTTTATTCTAATATATTTATGTATTTATCCTGTTTACAGAAAGTAAAAAAGTAAAATTAGTGCCTCAGAGGAAATAGTATAGATTATCTATGTTCGATGATGGCCATATTGAGAGATACGAAGAGTGTAGTAAAGCACTGTGCAGTATGAGGGATGGTGAAGCAGTCCTATCTATATAAGGAGTGTAACCAGATGTGACTTAGTATTATGACTTCGATGTTGCAGGCATACCCGCAGTACAAGTTCGACTACGCCGTGCACGACCCACACACAGGCGACGTGAAGAACCAGTGGGAGTCCCGGGATGGTGACGTGGTCAAGGGTTCCTACAGCCTGGTGGAGCCTGATGGTTCTGTCAGGACGGTGGACTACACTGCTGACAAACATAACGGCTTCAACGCTGTCGTCAGGAAGTCCGGACATGGTGTCCACCCTCAACACTACGGCCACGGAGGATACTAGCCCAGTAATCTTCTATATCGACAGTTGACCTCATCTCATCCTCGCAATGTACAAACTACTACTTTTCAATAAAACTTCGTCTTGTATAACCAGTGTTGTCAATCTCGTATTTCGAAATGTGTAACGTTACTATTTCTAAACAGCACTAACAAACATCAGTAGATTATTATACGTGAAAAATAAGCAGACTATATAGAATATTTTGTGTGTAATCTAAATTCAATGGAAGGAATTAGCCTTTACAAATCAGACATTTAAAGTGGATTTCCCAAAATTGTTATATTTATTGGCATAATTATTCTGAGCGTTTCTCAATACTATTGGTCTCTTGTAAGCCACGGAAAATTCTGAGTATACGTCATTCGGAATATTGTGAGCACTAAACATTTAACCTTTGAAAAAAATCACTAACCCTTTCTACATATACGTCAACACGAACAATAGTTACATTATTGCTTGTATGGTTGGCAGCGAAACATTGCATGTAGTTCCGAGAAATTTCTTATTTCAGTGAAAGAACACCAAATGCAAACGACCTCTTTGTATTTATGTACTTTAAAATATGTATTTATGATTTTACTGACATACCTACTGGATGTATAATTTAATTTAATTAGCGCCAGCACAAAGTGACGTAGCCGATCGCTGATTACCAATGTTGTCATTAGTACAGACCGCTAGTGCTTCGCGCCACAGAGGTATTTCAAAATTACACCGACAGATGGCATCAGAGTTATGTTTTCGCAGCTTCCAGCAGCTTTGCTTGGAAGCAGTTGAGTCATTGTTTATCTGTTGTGTAATAAATATGGGTATCTGATAAACACATTCAAAAATATTAGAAGTGACTGTTTATGAATAGCTTTGCTACATGATCTGTAAATTGTTATGTATTATGATAGACAGCCCGAGTATCTGGAAATAGAAAACAGCGTTTATTTTGTTGCAAACATTAAGATAATACGTTATTTATTGTTTCTGTTAAGTGCATCGTCGTCGTTCACGATAGCATGCTGAACGGAACTTAAATTCTTGAATTGCATGTGTCACGTCGTGTGTTTTGATTGGCGGTTTAAGTTTAAGAGTTCGAATATACTATGCATGCATTTACGAGATTCGTAACGGTAATAGCGCCGTTAGAGTAGATGCACAGAATACTATTGAGTACGCTATAGTATACAGGTTGAGTTGGAATTCGACTGACAAACATTGTGGGGCGATTCCTTATACAAAATAATGTAGGGTTTACATTTAACAGTTTGGCCAGAAAAGCATATTATGGGCGTTACGACCACATGAAAAGTGATGTGCAGAATCGATTTTAATGAACCTATCGAAAACGCTGGAGGTATCGCAAAAAGCATAAGTATACGTGTTGGAGGATAAAAATTCCTGTTGTTTTTGGCGATATTGGTACGAATCAACCCCCTTTGTAGGAAAATGGGGTGTGCGAGATTGCGATCGTATGGTATTTCGTACCCGCAACGTTGTCTCGTGGTTTGGTGCCTGTTTAGAAAAAAACATTTGTTAAACAACAAAAAAAGGTCACCTTGGTAAAACACCCTCTGGCTAACCGTTTCCCTAAAAACAATGACCGACGTATCTGTAGGTAGATTGGAGTGGCGTTCCCCAACGCCTGTGTGGTTATGCAACTAATCAGGCACTGCTATTACAGGGGAGGCGGTGGTCAGGCGGCCACATCGCTTTACTCCAATGTAGGCGATGCTGGTTCGATACCCGGTAGGGAGCTTGTGTAAAAATCCGATGACCACGTCGGTAAAATGCCCTCCGGCGAAATGTGTTGGAAAATTTGCGACCATTAGTATGGTGGAAAGGAAGGGGGAAAGTGCAACCTGTGCGGTACTCCTCGTTCACTCAGAATGGCGTGCTGCTGAGTCGAATGCGGTACATGTACACTTTTTTTCCAACAGCACTAGAAACTGGAAAACGCTAGTTGTGCTCGTGTTTGTGAAGGTGGAGGCCGTGCTCTGCGTTGTTATGGAGCCCTGTTCGTGGCCCGAACTCACCGGAATGCATCTTGTGTATGGAGAGGGGGGGGGGGGGCTAATGCACGAGCAGCACAACGCTTGTACAGAGAGCGATATCCAAACAGAAGGCAGCCTCATCACACAACCTTTACTACACTGCACCGCCGGTTGCGGGAAACTGGCCACGATGATGTGACAAGACCAAATGCTGGGCATCAGCGCCATGTACGAACGGTACGTACCGAAGAACAAGTGCTGCCAATTGTTGGAAACCATCCAACCATCAGTACGCATACAGTCACCAACAAGCTTAACATCAGTCAATGTACTCTTGTGCAAGTATTGAACGAACAGATGCTGCATCCATATCATTTGTAGAGGGTGCGCAGCATTGGGCCGGCCGACTTTCCGAGGTGACGCCGTTTTGCAGAATGATTCCAGCACCAAGTATAGGTGTTACCTGGTTTGGCAACGAACATTCTCATTACGGACGAAGCGCTCTTCTGACGGGATGGCATATTTTATTCGCGCAATAGACATGTCTTGGTCAGACGTTAATCTGTACGCCACATTTACCCGCAGTCACCAATATCGATTCGGCGTCAATGTGTGGGCTGGTATCATTGGTGACACGTAAGTAGGGCCGTACCTACTTCCACTCCATGTTCCTACAGGAAAATCTTCCGGAGTTATTAGGGGATGTGCCACTGCAAACAACACAACGATTGTGGTTACAGCATGACGGTGCCCCAGCCCATCGTGCGCATGTCATCCGCACGTACCTGAACAACTCATTCCCTGACCGATGGATCGACAACGGTGGACCCATTGCGTGGCGTACACGTTCACCCGACCGTAACCTGTTGGACTTCTTCTTTTGTGTACTCATGCAAGACTAAGTGTATGGGACCCAGCTGCTAAGTGAAGATCTTGTTGGGCGGATCGTCACCGCGGCTGGCAACATTTCCAACAGGCAAAATGTATTTACATGTGTCCGGCAAAACATTGTGCGTCGCTGCGAACTGTTTGCGAAAAATGGAGGCCGTTTAATCGAGCCATTCTTGTAGGTGTCAATGTGTAAATAAACACACATGTACGCTTCTCGCCGCTGGACTTCCCTGTATAGTTATGTGGTAGCGGCGTTGTAGAGAGATGTGGATGGCTCTGAATAGCAATGGTTGTCCAACCATTTGGGAACGGGGGTGAACGATGTGTGTATGGAGCAACGCCAGAATGTAAGGGCGAGTCAACCTACCGACCAGCGACATTCTCCACTTGTGACACAATGAGGTGATCCCACCGGGTATCAAACCTGCATCGCCAACGTTGATGAAAAATGTGGCCGCCTGACCACCGCCACTTCTGTAGTAGCAGTGCCTGATAAGTTGCATTACCACACAGGCGTTGGGGAACGCCACTCCAATCTACCCACAGATACGTCGGTCATTGTTTTTAGGGAAACAGTTCACCAGAGGGTGTTTTACCTAGGCGATTTTTTGTGTTGTTTAACAAATGTTCATTCATAAACATGCATCAAACCACGAGACAACGTTGCGGGTACGAAATGCCACACGATCGCAGTCTCGCATGCCCCATTTTCCTACAATGAGCATAGATTTGTACCAATATCATGTCGTCAGAAAACCGGTATATTTATCCTTCAACACTTATCCTTATGCGTTTTGCGATAACTCCAGCGGTTTTCGATGGGTTTATTAAAATTCATTCTGCACACGAATTTTCATATCGTCGTAACGCCCATAATATGCTTTTCCGGCCAAACTGTTAAATGTAAACCGTACCTTATTTTGTATAAGGAATCGCCCCACAAAGTTTGTCGGTCGAATTCAAACTTATCCCGTATATTCAGCACCCGTGTATTTAATAAGTAGGTATTAAAGGAAACTTTTATCTGGTCGATGTCATGTAAATGCAAACATTGTACAAGCCCATGCAAATAAAAACACGTGGCAACGTTTATGTTTACGTGCAGCGGAAAGATATAAACTGGCAGAAATTAGAAAATAAACGGGCCTTTTTTGGGTGCTCTTTTTATTCCGAATCATCTATAATACCTTCCACCTTTATTAAAATAACAGTGGCGACTGGCCACTCTCTAGTTGCGTACAATTTTTGTAGTGTCAACAAACGCAAACATCTGAAAATTGTTTATTGAATATTGTGACCTATATTTTCGTTCACAGTGTATATGAGGCTCAGCGATAAGAACCTATAATATGTTCAATACTGCGTAAATACGTGTTTAGCCTAATCATTGTAGTGTTTATTTTTCCTTCAGTTGCATTTCAAACCGTGGATTTTAGGACCTAGTAGCTCCTCTAACTATAATATTTAAGAGAACAATACATCGACGTTTTAACGTTTTTTTTTTTTTTTCGTAATAATTTGCCTCCCAAGATTTGTCAGTGTTGATATATTTGAGAAGTAAGAAGTATACAATTATAAATTCACAGTGATTAAACTGCCTAGGACTACACTTTTCATTCAACACAAATATGAGGTTTCGGCTGCAGCGATATAGTGCCAGGAACTAACTACTGGTTGTGGTACTGCGACCTTATTAATTAACGTACAGAATATGTTGTTTAGAGTGAATGTCCATCGTGTATGAGCTTTGAGAAAAGCGAAACTTGCCTTCGCTCTGTGCTCTGTACCATTGCGCGGAATTCTCATGTGCGTTGGGAAAGGGCAAAGATGGGATCTAAACTGCTGCAACAAGAGGACCACTTTTGTTACATAAATCACATTGCTAAATATAAAACTTGTTCAAATGTTGGCATTTCCTCACGTAACAAAAGTTGGATGCAACTACAGAGTGGCCACCCCTGTTATTTTCATAAGGATGGAAGGTACATATTACCCAGAATTTACTAAGGATTAGAAGAGGTCAATATCATGTGTACAGGCCTACGTGTGTATGTGTGTGTGCGCGTGTGAGTTTATTCGCATGCATACATACATAAACTTCCTGACATGAGCTGATATTATTTCTTCATAATTAAATCTAAAATAAATTAGTTTGCTATTTGTCTTAAGCCCACTCTATTAAAAAATAATTTAAGAATTAATTTTAGAAGTAATTTTTGGCATACCTCTCATGTGGGTTACACGCTCGACATGTGACAAGACTTAATATGTGAATATGTTATGCGAACCAACTTGTAAAGAAAGTGTTAAAATTTTAAGAGAAGTGCCTTAAGTTACAGTTAATTTTAAATGGTTACCGGTAAAACTTGATTTTCTACGCGTATTTATCGAAGTAACTTAATTCTACCTAATGGATAATTGTGGTTTATAGGTATGTTTGAAGCGGGGAATTCATAACCTTTAATATTATTTATTCAACCACAACAAATATTTCAATATTTAAAAATAAAAAAAAATTAGGTTTAATACGACAAAATAAAACAGCCAATACAGTGAAACTTAAAACGACGAAATATCTGAAACACAAAGAAAAAGTCACAAACTTAGCAGACCAGAATACAATTAAATAATTATCATAGCTACAGATTATGGTATATCGCGAAAATGTTTACTGCTAACTTACCCTTGGAAACGCTAAAGTTAATTGCATCACATATGATTGGGTGATGTGAGTCTGCATACCAATAACCGGCATCAAATATTCAATAGCGGGATTCTTATTGGCTCAGTCAAATAGAGTAACAGCTAAACATACAAGCGAAAGCCAGTAACCTTCTGGTAAGCTGAACGTGTGTTGAAACTCAACAAACAGTTAAGTTTTCTTGCGCATGAATGTCATAAAAACGGATGTGCATCCACTTCACATCGGTTGGTAATGCTCGTTACGTGTTAGATCGTTCGTCTATGACAGTCTAAGCAGCATTATGTCAAAAAGACACGAAATGGAATAAACAATAAGAAATAACAGATTCGTCATTGTGTTAGCTGAAGAAAAATGTAATGCACAGCCCCATTTGTAAAATCAGTATTCTACGTCATTTTTTGTGGTGTAGTGAAATAATGTAGAGAAGTAAAGAGATTTTCGACAGCACTTAACATCGAGGTATTCAGCTCTGGTGAGAGGTGACATGGTGTGAATATGGAGAGGCGCCGGAATGAATGGCAGGGGAAACGGGAGATAATCAAGAAAGCCCGTCGACCAGCGACATCGTCAGGCACGATTCCCACATGCGAAAATTCCCCGCTGGGAATCGAACCCTAATAGCCTTGGTGGGAGGCGAAAGCTGTAGCCGCAACCCCTCAAAGGATCTAAAGTACAGAAAATAGTACTGAGCACGGTGGTGCAGTGGTAAAACAGGCTCGCAATGGAAAACACGAGTTTGATTCCTGTTCCGGCTTCATGATTTTGGTTTGCAGTGATTTTCCAAAGTCATGCCAGGAGAATCCAGGGATAGTTCCTTAACACTGGGCCATGGCTATTTACCTCTTAGTCTTTCTAATATGTGAACCACTAATTCCGTCTCTGACACCACAGATGTTGATGAGATATTAAACTCTATCTACAAACCGATATAAAATTGGAATATCATGTCTGTAGAAAAGTGGTTGATAAGTTTCTGAAAACTTGATCCATTCTCGCAAGCGAAAAGTCATTTTAGAAGATATTTCGAGGTGTCATATTTTCTCAAATGATTTTCTTACCAAAAAAAAGCAGGATCTTGTACCCAAAAGTTTCTACAAAACTCGAAATTATACTAACTTTATAGCTGTAACGAAGAGCTACTGATAAATAACATTATGCGTTAAAAATAATACGTGTTTCCCATACAAAAAACAGCTAAATTGGCTAAATTTGCAACAAGGCCGACTCTGAAACAGACTCTACGAAGTATTCATGACACAGTGGAGAAGGTTTCTATGTTTAGAAATGATAAAGAATCAAGGTCTCTAGTCAACACACTACTTGAGCGCTTAATATGATAAATATTTTGTAACATTATATACTGAACACAGTTAAGAGTGAGCTAAACAATAATTTATACACGTATATGTATACCAGGTGTTCACAAAAGTACGTTACAAACTTTGCAAGACGATTCCTTGTAAAAAAAATATGAGGTAAAGTTATACAACGAAAGATTTTGGCTGGAGCATGTCTTATGGGAGAAATTCATAGAAAACTGTAATTCAAAAACAACTTTCGCAAAAACAAACTAAAGTAAATATAAATAAATAATGAATTTCCGGCAGTGGTTTAGTAATAACAAAAAAAAAAGTGTTTTTTTTTTTATCTTTCACCTTCTGTAGATAAAGGAGTATTTTTGGCATTCATTTTTTTTCACTGAATTTTTTAACTATTTAATGACGGTTTGTAGCAGGAGGCACCAACAAACAAAAAAGGTCGTCTTGTCGCAACGCCCCCAAGTAAACCGTTTTCAAGAAAATGGCTGTAGGATGTGTGGAGCCTTACAGGTAGATATTATGCGCTACACATGAGGTTCGAACAACGCTATTATTTAATTATGGGTAAAGGTAATCAAAGCCATATTTTATTGAATTTGCAGATCTTGTTATTATTAAAATGCACCGCACCCGGTATGCAAGTCCCTTTCTACTGAGAAGCGGGAAATTTTTTTTGGCTTGCTTTGTTTGTCTATCGAGTATACAGAGTTGGGCATTTAGGTATGGTCACCCCCTAAGTACTGAGTAGTTCCTAGTGGCTTTGCAGCGATTTTTGCTAGAAGAGGAAAGCAGAGTTTGATTTAGAACGAAAACGGCACTTCTTTTCGAGCGCCGGAGAATGCTCTCGAAACCCATAACTGGAACAAAGTAAAGTTAGACTGTTTAATAAAGGGAATTTAAAGGTTTAATCCATCAACAGCTTCATGGTGCGCTGGGTTATATGAGCAGACGATTCTGAATACCACGCGACTTCTTCGACGAATCCTATAGAGGGCATTGTTAGCTTTTGATAAGCTAAATACCATTCTCTGCGAACGTGAAACTCTTGTGATTTCAAGACCTATCTCAGTCACTATAGACCTGTAGCTTTGACTCCAGCTGCTGTCTTTGTGAATATCACACATAGTGGCATGGTGAATGTGCAGGAAATTGAGGCCAAAGGCTGGCAACGTCTCTTATGCTATCATCACGAGCTGTTGGAACTACTAAGAGCACGGCATCATTCGGAATGTTTGGGAATCCTGTGGTATCATCGGAGGAAGACTCGTGAACCGTCAGTTGGAGTAGTGCTGATTCGATCCGACACCCATAAAAGAATAGACTGGCCTCTGGGAAGGGGTAGAAAACATCATTTGATGATGACAGTTAAATTGAATACACTTACATGAACTTTAATTCGACCATTGCAGTGTCTGTTTCCTTTGGAGAGGGGCATACAGCCTGCTGAAGCTAATTCTGGGATTACATCCGAAGATAGCAAGGGTACATCGGATCACGTTCCAGAGAGATGTGTTGGTCCCGCATCAATTAGTTGTGATGAGCTACGTCAGATCCAAAGTATCCAAAGTGACAGGACACTGAAGGTGCCATGTCGGTTAGATCTGTGATTGTAATTTTGTAAAGTTTATCAGCTATATAATTTTGACTCTCACCACAAATCCAGCGCTTCAACAATCCTTTAACGCTGCTTCCTAGTTCATCGTTGCGAAAGAAATTCGAAATGATATGATAAGTGAATAGCATGCATTGACTGTATTACAGATTACCGGTGTTAAAATTGCTCAAATAATGCCATGATGTACTGTTAGAACTACCATTCAAAGACTTGCACGTATACAAACTACGTGTTACTTGTTTTACAAAGGTTTGAAAAGTACTAATTTTAAGTAGTCTGAAGTTAACACTAATGAAAAATCTCCGCTACATTTTTAGCGCCAAATAATTTTACGTATGGTAAAAAGACAGTGTTCAAACAGTTTATCACTCATGGTAGCTTAACTAAATATTTCACTATCCCTCGACAAATGAGATTCTATTACATTATGGTATGGACGCTAAAAAATCTTACGATGATTTTTTTATCTACTGGAGTTTAATTTTTTTGACTCGGTAATGATGCAATGAAGTTCGTTTACTTCACAATGAACGACAATTGTGTCAGGCTCGCTAACCACACGTCAAAATCAGCCAGATTTCCGCTGGTCAGTTACCTCCTCTTAGGAAGTGGGAAGTTTTCCACCCGGCAACGAGGGTCTGTGATTGTGGAAATGCGTACCCGCTAGTGGGTCCGTCCCTGAGGTAACAGCCGGATTTACGCAGACCACAGCAGTCGGATTAGTGCTGTTGTCGGAGCGCACCACGTCTTACACAAAACTTACGGGACTCGCAGAGGGGGAACTTGGTAGGGCAATCCTCCTTCCCCTACCCCCTATGGCTAGATTACCGGGTTGTATTAGCCTAGGATAGGCGTAATCCTAGTTCGCAAATTTCGATGGTGATTGCGTGTATCAAAGGTCGTCGTCGGGGAAATACCGTATACCGAGGTCTGCACTTCTCAGGAGAGATGGTCACCCCTAATGTTAGAATAGAGAAGATCGACGTCCAGAAACCTTAAGTATTCCACCTGAAAAGGTAATATTTAGTTGAGTAGGAAATTATAAAATTATGTATTTCCTTAAGGTAGGAGTAAAAATATTGAATAAATTTTGTAGTAATTTAACTCAGGAATAGAACTTGAAACTTTAATGTCATTCAAAACTAGCCGCGACTTCGTTTGCGGGGTTGTCAGATTCATGCGATAATTTTTAAGAAACAAATACGTTTTGAAAAATGCTAAACTGTTGAAATTTTTATTGTGGGTCATTAATTACCGTAATAGAATTCTTTCGAAAAAGAATATTGTTTCAAAAAAATGTTAGCTACCCCATTCTCCCCTGAACTCCGTTAACCTCTCCACACCCTAGGCACACCACCTACACTCACACCCCACCTCAATTTTTTTTGTCAGAAACCTTCTCGGGCGCACGCTCGACTCGACATCGCAATCGGAGACGAATGTAATAGGAACGCAATGAAGCCGAACAAACAAACAGCAGTTTCCATATTATACAGTTGTAACTCGGTCTGAACACACTCTGACACACACGCACGTACACACACATACGCGAGCGGGTAACGTAATTGAAATATAATATTTTTATAGAATATGAGACGTGATATCAACAAGGTACTGATTTTTAATACACAGTAAATTAATGCTTAAATTAATTTATAAGAAAAATGATATTTCTAGTTATTTTATAATTTTTGGCTGTTCCAAATAGCTGTGATCACAATACTCAAGTTATTACACAGTTAAATCGTGGGTTATTATTTGATAGAATGTTTAAGTGTTTTGAAATATCTTCAGTAATGGTAATTCTTGGACCATAGTTATATAGAATTTATAAAAAGTGTGACTGACGTCTTATTTTCACATCCCTTGGAAAACACGAGGGCTATAAGAGTTATATAACATGGCGTGTGAGACGTTCTGTAGCGTGGTATGGAAAGTATTTTTTCAAGTATGACTATTAAAAATGTTTCTAATGCGTTTATCTACAAAAAGAAAACATCTTAAAACTATGTACTGTACCTATGGTTTTAAAAATGTCATCTGCCAATTAAAAACATTACTACCAAGATCCTCACATTACTGTATCTGAGAATATATCAACCGTAATCGTAAAACAAAATCATTGAAACGTACATTGGACTTCACTACATACATTCCATAAATAAAATAACAGAGTTATCACTTGAAGTTCCGTTAGAAAACACTTTCTACGAAAACATTGCACGCTAGTTTAGTCCTTCGCACCTAGAGGCGATGAGTTGTTTGACGGACGTGTTATAATCCATTTATCACCTTCCCCGTTTCAGCTCCTCAAACATAAAAAAGCTAAGTTCCTATTCTATCAGTAAGTACAGCTCGTTTGATAATAAGTGAGTTGTAAGTATTAAATGATGCTCCATTACTTGAAATGAACTTGAAGTGTAATGTTTAGAGGATCTTGTTAAATACAAGCAAAAAAAAAAAACATCAGTAAGTCAACACCATGATTGCGTTATTTCCTCATTATTGAGCTCATTTTTCTCTAACTCACTAACCTAAACCAACCAGAAAAGTGTTAATGCAACTTGTTAAAATATAAACAAATCAAACTAAATAGCGATGTATTTTACCCCTTGCCAAATGGCATCAAATGTCGAATAAAGTTAGGTCGCGGTATTTTGAAATACTGGAATTTGTGCTTAGTGTATGTTCTGTTTGTTTTTCTCTCCTTTTAATCAGAAGTATTATAATGTTTACTGCAATGAGCCTTGCAGCGTATTCTTCAAACCAACAAAAAATAATAACTTACAATTATGGTTGATCTGATAATTGTGAAAATAGATTTTATACAGTGTTGTAGATATAAGGAGCTAACATAAATATGTTTTATTGTTGGACTTAATTTACTGCTAGCGTCTCACACAGCTTGAGCAAAACTTATAAATTATCAAAATAACTGTTTAAGCGAAGAGTGTGTAAATGTGAGAAACGTGAAACTGCAATTAAATTAACATTAGATATACTTTTCTTAATTTTGTTAACTAATTAAAATAATGCTTTATGTATATGTTCTGAACCATAATTTATTTTTAAGCTCAAGTAGTGTTACCGTCTATCGTAAAAACGATTGTGTCCAGGGATCCACGGTTGGTACAGGGACTCGGACGTTCGCATCCCATAAAGAAGATCCAGGTTCGATTTCCGGGGGTTGACGCGAATTTTCGCATGTGGAAATTCGGGAATTGTACGAGGTGATGTCGCCTATCTATGGGTTTTATCATGGATCTCCCATTCCTACCTATCTGCAGTCCAGTGCTGCTTCATACTAACTTCATGTCACTCTCTCCAGGTTGGTAACCTCACCGTTCAGCGCTGACCAAAATCTCTTCACTCATAAGTGTATGTAATCTGCCAATGGTCACTGCGTTTCAGTCAATAGCCGTTGACATAAATATCATTATGACGATGCAGTTGGAGATATAATTGTGTTAATATGCGGTATGTGTTATTTATTGAAAGCTCAAACCTTACTCTGACTTATAGTGATAGAGATTAAAAAAAAAAAAAAAAAAAAAAAAAAGGAAAACATCCACGTCGGTGTTGGCAACAAACTTTTGTAACATGTTAGAACCTAATATTATGTACCTTAAATATTCCATTCTTCTTTAAATTTTCTACGACACCCTTACCTCACAAGTTTTCGAGATGTCGTATTATTTTCCCAGCGGTTTCAGTTTACACATACTAACACGAGTTACGGCCGTACGTACCAGCCAAGACACGGTCAGGAATGAGAAGGAAGGGGGTAGTGTAATAAGTTGCGGTTATGCAATATTCGCTCAGTGGACGGTGGATAATGAACATTCCTGCAGGCCTCAGGTCGTAGACAATGGCGAGTAAGGCGCCGTGCTCTATGTCAATGTCTGGCCGGCCAATCACGTAGTTCCACGGTCCTGTGGCCACCACGAACATGAGAAAGTTAAGTTAAGAAATATGCAAGAGGGGAGTACGAAAAAAGAAGGAAGGGGGAGACAGGCCTGCTTACACTATATAAGCTACATGCATTCCTGAAATGTACCATTCACTCACCATCGCCGAGGAGAGCTAAGAAGCTTTATTACAATAAACATGCAACTGCATCAGGTAAGATTATTCGCCTGTTCCATTCTCATGATAGTGTATCTGCACACATCACTGGAATGTGTCTGTTTAACGAAAAGAGCATAATTATATTAATTAATACACTTCCGGCTATCAATTAACAACGACCTAATTTTCTGAAATTATAATGCCGCATGCGTGTCTTTCTTTTATTTTCTTTTTTTTTTTTTTTTTTTTTTTTTTTTTTTTTTTTTTTTTTTTTTTTTTTTTTTTTTTTTTTTTTTTTTTTTTTTTTTTTTTTTTTTTTTTTTTTTTGTTTGTGTGTAATTGTTTTCTTGCATGTAAGATATACTCATTTTTTTTTCTGTTTGATACATTCCCTGACCTGGAAAGCGATAAAGTACTTAACTTTCGGTGTGTATAGTGGTTCAGTACACCAAATTCATGAACGTGGCTCAAGAATGTAATTTGCTGAAAAGGGAAAACAACCAACAATACTGTAGTTGCGCACTTATTTTTGTACTTTAATAGTGAACATTTTGTCTGAAATATGACTGACACACTACACACGTTAAGGTGGATAAACAAGTCCTTTATGCGTAGTAAATCTCTATACATAAACGTCTTCAATGACTGAATGACTGACTGACTGACATCAAATTGCAACCTAAACTGCCCAACCTAGTAACGTAAAATTTTTTGTCTGGATTTCTCTCAGGGGAGCACTAAGAGGGATTTTTCGAAATTGGACCCTTAAGGGGGTGAATATTGGTGAAATGTGTTTTCGAAGAATCTTCGCTATACCTCGAACCCGTTGGCCTATTGCCGTGATTTTTACTTCAATTGAACACTAATAAAATACATATTTAAAGGCGTGAAAAGACCTGAAATATATTTTCTTTTAATTATCTATATTTATCGAACCCTTAGGGATAAACAGCTGCTTTTTGCCTTAAATTGTGATAACGTAAATACCTAGTGATTTGTATACAGCATGTATACCCAATGGGCTATTGTCATGGTTTACACTTCAGTGTGACAGCCATAAGATAGCCTTAACTGTGATTAAAGATTTTTTTTCGAAATGTAACCCCCAAGAGGACGAAAAGACGTGGATTGAGCTCCTTGATATATATCGAACACGTTGATATACAGAGTTACTTTTCGTAAACATATTTCACAAATTTCCAAATTCGAACTCTCAGGGCTGTGAAGGGATGAAATACATTTTTAATGATTCGTCGATTTAGCTTGGATTTAATTGATTGTGGTTACTTTCACCTCAGTTGGATATACAAATGTTTAACGTCTTATATTAAGATTTTTTTGAAATTCGACCTCTAATAGGTTGAAAAGGCGTAAACCTATTTTTTTCGGCTAGCTCATGATATCTAACTAAATAGTAGAAATATTGCGGTTTTATTTGCTACAGAATGACGCTTATGTAAATACCAAAAATAATTATACCAGTTTTCATACAGATAAAATAACTCAGTTACCGTGGGGAAAACTAAGTTTGTACACCTTTAAAAGCAGACAATCCAAGGTGAGGACCCTCGGGCCTTCCTACTTTAAAGGGGTGGTCGGTATTCAATATATTATTCTCAGGTTAAACCCTTGGCATGTAACTATACAGCAACCTGTATTTTATTATAGCCTCAGATGTAAACATTTGAGAGAGTAGGAATTTACGTACTATGTTTGCTAGCTACACAGAAATGTTTATATCAACAAACAAAAAAATATAAAAATTGAGCAAAACTTATAAATTTAGCAGGTCTTAAAAGCGCTCACTTTACGGTGTACAGCTTTATAGGTAAGTAGATGGCTCAATTTCTTTTCAACTGCAAGGTCATAAGAGACAGAGCAAGTGAATCAGAGAATCAGGGTAGAATGGGGTTATTGTCTTTGTTAAGGGACCATTAAACCATTACACAGGTTCAGTTCATAGTCAACATTATCGTTAGAGATGGTTTATCGCGGAAAAACTTGACTATTTGCTGGGTTTCAACGTACGTTTAGCTTATGAAAATATTACTGGCTTTCGCTTGTACGTAGATCTGTTACCCTATTTTACTGAGCCAATAATAATCCAGCTATTGTAATACTTGACACTGTCTGCAGACAGCTACGTTGCCAGACGTACACCACACAATCATTCATGGCACAAACAACAGTGCTTTCACGGGTATGTTGGCACAAACAATTTTCGCGATATACCCATCATCTCTAACTATCGTGAACACTAGATAACTGAATATACCAATCGTACACATGCATTGTTAGTCTAGAGGTACAGTAGATATTCTTCTAGCTAGAAACCCTTTTCTTCTGCCGTGTTAGTGATACATCTTTTAGACGGACAACAGGTTGGAGTGAATGAAGAGATTTTGGTCAGCTCTTAACAGCACGAATTTTAGTGTTGGTGAGGGAAGATATGAAGTGAATATGATACAGTGCCTAAGTGAGGAGGTATAGGCCATTCACGATAAAGTGAGCACTGCATAAAGTTTTCTTTTGGCCGTTTTGCAGTTATCTTTACAATTTTTAATATGAAAACTTCTCTGTAACTAAAAACCAGTGTAAGAGTTTCAACATTCTCAAAAGTTAACATCTATTGTCCGAATAAACCATAATTTTAATTAATTACAAGTTCTGCTGAGTGTTCAGTTTATAGTGAACAGCCTTTAGTAGAAACTGTTAACAGTGTATTTCGTTTCCGTGAGCAGTTGATTCGAGTCTTGATGACTTGAAACAGCTCCACTATCTAACGAGCGGCGATGGTACAAACGATGTCTTGAGTACCTGGTCAAGAGGGAAGATGCCCGAGAAAACTCTCCGACCAATGACATCGTCTGGCACAATTCCCACATACGGAAATCTGGTTCGATCCCGCCGGGAATCGAATCCCTATTGTCGTGGTGGGAGTGAGTGAGTGATAGATTTTGGTCAGTGCTTAAATCGAGGTCTTAGCGCTGGTGTGGGGTAACATGAGATGAGTATGGAGCATCGCCGGAACGAAAGGGCACGGAGGAACGGGATATCTCCGAGAAAACCCGCCGACCAACGGCATCATCTGGCACGATTCCCACATGCGAAAATCAAGGGACCGACCCCGCCGGGAATCGAACCCGGATCGCCTTGGTGAGAGGCGATTACCCTATCCACTGCGCAAACCGTGATCACCCGAAGGTTTGAAAACTGCAGATACAAAAACACAATACGAGAACTCACTGAAGGATTACTTACGTTCCAGACAGGACGGTTGTATTCCTTGTTGGGTGGTTCATTAGCTATACCAGTTCGTTATGTATTTTAGGTCGATTGAGATTATCTCATTATGTGGCTGATAAGGGTCGTGTACGGTGGCATGGTGGCAACTAAAGTCGTTTAGAAGTTAAATTTTTTTTAGGAACGTAACGTACGGGAAGTTTTTCTCTCAGAACAAACAGAATTAATTTTAATCATTATCAGTCCTTCGGTTGTAAAATTATTGACTACGCAACGATTTTAAATTCTTTAATAAACAAATCACACAAATGTGTAATTTTATCCATAAGAAAGGTGTGTAAGTGAGGAAACATTAATTGCTAGGTCAATATAACATCACAAACGTTCCGTCTTCGTGTCACTGTCACGCGTGATGGTGCTCTGAGCCAGTAACCACGAGAGTGACACTAGGTTATAAGGGAGACACGATGGAGTCTAGTAGAGAAGTAGAAACACTTTCTTCGCGTGTCTCCTGTGTAGTTTGACGAGTGTTGTCACCTCGCAGGTCGTGCTGGTGACGGCGGCGGTGGTATGTGCGGTGACTGCCTACCCTGGTTACTACGGCCACCCCCAGGTAGCAGCAGTGTCCGCTGGCCACGGAGGATATGGCGACCATGCTGACTATTACGTGAGTAAGACTCCCTCCACAGCACACCTACCACAATCGCTAAACATCCCGGGCTCCTCGCCGCCCCTTGGGAGGATTCATTTACTGGACATTTTCTCAAACGAAAAAGGGTCAGTCTAAATTGGCTCATCGAAATGTTATCATATGCTAATTGGCTTTGTAAATTACGTTACTAATTTGTTACGCTTTTCTCGCGCTTTTTCTAGTTAAAACATAACAAACACATATTTTATTATAAGGGTCCGTTTCCTCTGACTATTAGTCTTTATTGCAGTGGCTTCAATTCCCATTTTTTTTTTCATAATGCACTAGTCTAATATAGAAAACATTGGAAAGTATTGTTCTCAATTATTTTTAAAACATTATGCGCTTCAAAATCACTTTTTTTTTTCAAGTCCTTCAGCATAGTTAAGAACCCTTACTTCGAACATTTACATTTATAAAATCTAGAACCCATATGCCATGAAAATACTTAAGGATCCTATAATAAATTACCATACAGATTTCCAAAATGTTAAACTATTGGGTCGCCTTTTAATTTTCCGTAGCTCACATAGAACGATGGTGACAATATCCAATTGTTCAGTGCCTTTCGTATTAAAGTGACGAAGCACTACATGTCTTCGTCAGAATCGCCTTTAGCCTCCAATATGACATATCCAGGTGAGAGGCGTCCATAAAATTCTAACTTTGTGGAATATAATGGATGTTATAACTAATGTCAAACTGTTTTCATCTATGATTTTCTACAGAAAAGCATCTTAAATGTTTCATTGCACATAAAAATCCTATTCAGATTTAAGTTTGAACTAATAATTTTAAATAGTTTTTAACAATTTGGTAGCTTATACTTCACAGAAATTGAATACTCTGAACTCAAAGTCTCTTGAAATACTTTTGAATGTGATATGAGGTTTACATAGGGAAACAGTGTGTTTTGTTTAGCTTTTAATTCTTGTGGAGGAAACAGTATTGCACCAAAAACTCAAGAAATTACAAATAGCCAACAGTTATTTTGTGTAGCATAAGTTTTGCTTTCTTGCTCAATACATATCACTTCATCACTTTTTCCCCCTTTAACAATGAACTTGTATTATTTTAGTAAAGATTAAATATTAATACCCAGATAACCAGATGAAAGAAACTACATTTATAATTAGTCGGTCTACACAGCATAACTTCGCTCTTCTCGTTCTTCGGTTATTGGTTTTACAATACTGTGTATGCAACAGCTATTAACTTAGGTAAATATTACTTATACAAGTTAGGATATTTAAAGAACCATTTATCCCTTATTCTGACAGTATTACAGCCACAATATTATTTCCAAGCTTTTCAATATACCTACAGTGCCACTGAGAAACTGAAAGCATATGACATATTTATAAAATCAAAAATTGAAGTGACTTATTTTGATATTCTTCTGCATTAATAGATTTCTGTAACGAAAAATCGCCTACAAATTTTCAAAATGTGTTTGTTACTCCATACACATTTATAAAAATCATGATTAAATAAAAAGAAGAAAATATTCTTGCAACTTACAGACTTTAAAACATGCCCGTCAGCAGTAATTCCTACTAATTTATATCTCGTATATGAAAATGTTTATAATTTATGTATAAAGCTCTGCTCTGGCAAAAGATTTTCTGCCAAATTTCAGTCATTTCTACTCCGACGCAAAAAATCTAAACGTTTCGAACATGTTATATTCTGATAACCAGATTATAAGCTTGCTCCCATTGTATGGCATCCAATGCTCTCTCTTTTCTCGAACACTTCATTCGTAAATATAGGTGATTAATTCCTGCCATTGTGAAACATTTTTAATTTAAACAAGTTTCGGTATAGGTACTGTCAGTGGCGGTGCGTAAGGCCGTGCTCTCGTGCTTTAGCACTGAGTAAACTTTTACGAAGTTATTGTGTACTTAATTTTATTAAATTTCAAGTAATGTGACACAATTTATGCTTCTAACCTTTCTTTATAATAGATCGACTGTTTTGCGCTAAGTTTTATAGGCGGACGGAATTTTCTCAAGTAATTTCGCTCGTGTAAACCGCCCTTTTCTATGGTGTAAACCTGGCTCGGTGCTCCCACGGACTAGCGCACGGTTGTCACTCCTCTTTCCTACCCCCTGCCCTAGCCAGAGGCGTAGAGAGATGCGGGAACCTCGCCTTTATCAACACCTGCTCCGTGCAATGAGCAGAGTAGCCCTGCTATCTACTGCGCAAGCGCGCGACAGTTACGTCAGCGCGTTGACAATGATGGCCGCTCGCGTCGCGCACGTGTTCGTGCACTGCAGACCGGTAAACAAAGTAATTTTCGGTGTCGCATGGACGTGTAGCTGACTTAGAATAACTTTTATGAATAGTACGTTACTATGTATTATTATTGTAAGTTGTGGGCGTCAGTGACGTGATACTGTGCATAAATAACGAACTGCCGTAGAATCTATGTTATTAGTCTTTGGCGCAATGGATACATTACCGACGC
>PNEQ01070280.1:5323-21967 GCA_003012365.1 Medauroidea extradentata
CCCCCCCCCCCCCCCGAGTAGGTAAGTCAGGTGTGGTAGAGTCAGTTATTTCAGGCTACACAGTTGGCAAGAACATGTTATTATTCTGCGGATCTTCAACGTTGTGAGTCGAAACACCTTAAACAGATTTATTCGCGTTTCCTCTTGATGCAATACAACACTTTCATAATGCAGAAGTATTACTGTACCGTACAATCACATCAAAGCCAGACAAGTTCCTGCATACGGCCATATTACAGTCCCTGTACTGTCACATCATGATATAGCCCATGAAGCATATAAATGACAGAGTTGGAACTCTCAGGTTAAGTCTCGTGTCTTAACAGACAATTTAGGGTAAAATTCCAATCCGGATTGAAGTTGGGGTGGACTGAGGAGTCCAGATTGAAATGTTACTAGACTATATACACTTTGTTGTGGACTGGAGTAGGAGTGAAGCGAGATAATCCACTCCACTTGTAGAGGTGAACTGGAGTGAAGAATCCAGATTGAGATTTTACTGGACTGGACTGAAAAGAAAATGCGCAGGTCAAAGTTGCCGCCATATTGTATTGTTACGTGTTGTGGTTAAGTTAAAAAATAACTGACAACACATTATGATTTAACAGAAAGTGTTAAAAGCATGCAGGTATTAGTAAAGCTAAACTGCTTTTATAAAGCAAACAGAACAAGACAAGTGATGCATCTCATGAAGAAAAACCTTATTTGGAGCAACTCTTATTTTCTATTTATTTTGTATAATCATTGGTTATATTTTATTTTTTAAAATTTTTTAAGGCGGACATGCATTACTTATGAGTTGGTATTTAACGTGACATACAAACAAAGAAATATATACGTTTATTTACACTTACCACTGTTATTTCAATTAATTTTAAATCACCCAACATTAATTTGGCTTTGAATCTTCAGCACGTAATCTAATGAGAGAAATCACCCGATTGTAACATAAAAAGCGTTGTTATTAGAACGACAATCTTTTAAGTAGTAAGCATTTAATTTGATGATATTTAAAATAGAAATATTAAGTTTCCCGAACATCTTGACAATATTAGTGTATAAATATTTTTGTAAGCTTAGAGTGTTATAGAATTTTTGATATGTGTGCACGTATATCGGGTCGAGTGGAAGTCAAGCAGATATTGCCTTAACTACGGCTGCGGCAAATAAAAACTAACTTAGTAAATAAAACAATAAAATGAGGGCTTGTGCGGCTGAGGATAGTTGAAGAGGCAGAGGACACGGGCAGTGTGAGGTGGCAGTGGGAGGGGGAGGGGGAGGAGGCTATGTGAGTGTCGAGGCTAAATATACTGGCCTAGCGTGGCGCCAGACACATGGCGTCTCTACGAACTACCTGTTGCTACTGAGTCACGTCTATACACACACACACACAAACACACGCTACCCAACATCTTATATTTATTATTGCCTATATTTAAACCTCTTCGTGACACCCTAATCTTTCTCATCATCAACGAAGAGAAAATATAACCTACATTATTAAGGAACACACAATTTAAAGTTTTTTTTGGAGGGGGGGGGAATTTTTTACTATAGTTCAGATTTAAAAAGTATGAAACTATATCACGAAGTTAATATCTCAAGCCAAATGATCAGTTTTTGATATGTAGATCTGTAATTTAAAACAGTCTGATCGTTTACGATTACATTTTTGTAATAATAACATATTCAAGTAATTCTTAATTGCGATGGTTACCATCTGTTCGTAACATCTAAGAGAAATCATGTTGTGTCTTAATGTCCTAGTTGTGATAAAGTGTGTTATTATCACATAATAAAGGAAATCACTATAATCGTGGCGTGCCATAAGATTAGCGAAACTCGTGTGTTTATTTTAATGATAGTTGAGAATCTAAGTTGAAAGCACATAACATGGCTCTCGTTGCAGGTAATTGCGCTCAAGGATAAAACCGCTGAAGAATAGATTTCTCTCAGAGAACTACCAAAGAAGAATGAGTACATACTGCAACGAAAGTGAGTGTAGGTTCAGACTTCCAGACCCTGAATTCTGCAGTGCGCAAAAATGTCTTTTGATTCACATAAATGCTCAAAGAAGAAGAAAACACTAATAAAACAAATATATACGAAATATTATGTGCCACACAAGCAGATGACAAGACTACACCTCCAGGTAAGTAACATCTGGTCCATCTTCTTAGACACTATATTGTTCTGTTCTTACTTATGTCTTCACTTTTAGATAATTGCACTTTAAAATGAAATATATTAATGAAACAATCCATAATAGGCTTCCTTGCAATACATACTGATTTAATGTAATGTTACTTGAAAATAAAGCAAATTGTGATATGAGTAAGAGAGAAGTAAGTCATCGCAAAGGCGTGTCTTCCTTTCCCCTGCAGTGAAATTTGATATTATCTTATATATCATTCTTCATGAAGAGCCAAGATTTTGTATAGGTCTAAGTAAGAGTGTATTTAAATGCCAACTTGTGTTGATTTTGAAAAGAGATATTAAACCGAAACGGAGCAGGGACGTCATTTCAGGATTTTCTTTGTGTTGAAAAAAAAAAGGGGGGGGGCAAGATATATTTTTTTCCGGCGACAGTCCCCTCGTTGCATCTTTTTTTATTAATTAAGCATGTATAAATTTGAAAATTTAATAATACAACTTCAGTTGTATGTGTTTAAGTTACCATTATTTAAATAACAAATACACCAAAAAGATTTTTTACACTTAAGTCAGGAGGGCATTTGCCCCCACCCTCTGCCCCCCCCCCCCTTAATGACGCCACTGGTACAGAGGAAAGGCCACGTTTAGTTTAGTCAGTCGTCCACAGAGCCTGCGATTGGCTGAGTGTAAGGGGTTAGTTGTTAGGGATCGCGCCTGTTACTGTGTTTGAGGTGGACTCTGGTCGTGGCCTTCACACGAGGTGGACCGGATGTCACCAAGGGTGTACTGGTAGCACATACCGGAACATTTATCAAAATTAATGCATATATTTCTCCCTAAATAACCGAGGAAGGTTATAAACTACAGTAGAAATATTATATGGCACAGAAGCAGAGGAGAAGCCTGCATCTTCAGGAAAATTACATCCGGTACATTCTTTTAGAAACTATATTGTACTGTGCTAACCCCTATTTATTATATCAGTTCAGTTAGGAGTATAATCCCGGATGTTCTCAAGAATTAGACGAGTTACATGCAAGCTATCAGGAATATCACACTACACAGCAGCTGTTGGCCAGTTGAGAGTTACAGTAAAAAAGAAGATGAAAACGGAATTTTAACATAGGCAGGACTTAACTTCTCACAATCTAGTAGGAATGCCTGGGCCCTTTTAAGAAAATGTGGTAGACATTAACGTAGTCAAGCACAGCCACACTTACTTAAAATAACGAATCTCTAGAAAATAAGCAATAAAAGGAGTAAATAAACCAACCAAGGAAGTTATAAAAGACTGTAATCAACAAACATAAACAAATGATTCCTAAATAGGAATACCACGGGGGTAGCATAAGGTCTGAATGTAGGCGAGGGGAGTGAAGCCAAGAGGGGGGAGAGGTAGCTACCAAATTTTCCAGCCGCCATACTGCTTTAACCTCAAAAGTACACATAAGACTGGTATTTTTTTTATGGTAAATTAATGTATGATGCTCTTTAATTGATGTTTTAGGTTGAAAACTCTATATTTTAGCCCTGTTTACACACCTCCTAACTAATACTTCTTCAATTTGTCGGCCATATTGATACCAGCCACGTCAAGCGTTTGTTTGGTTACAATTCCCGGCGACATGCTCCATCTGGACCCTTCTAACATCTTTGAGGAATACAGTAGGTATATAATGGAAACAAAGAGATCCAAACATACGAAGGACCATACAAGGTGCATGAAAATGACTACAACGACAGACAGACGAGAACAACACAAATGAACACAGCGACATAAATGGTTGCAGACAAGACAACAGATGCGACGTTTCGGGAATTGTAATCTGTTCCCGTCTTCAGCCAGACAGACAAAGTTTAAATTTTACTATCACCATGTTGGTAATTACAAACTCATTTAGGCTTCGCTAAAGCTCCTGCTTGATATCAGTTGCCTAGTGCACAAATCGTTTCCTATTGCTAAATAACTCGTTCAAATTTATGTTGTATGAAAACGACGCCGCAGATAGAACAGATCCAGAGAAGAGTTGAGAATAACACCCGTCAAAGAACAGCAGTTACAAAGAGAGTGAAATGAGAGCTATCGGTAAATAATATCAGAGGAACGCCAAAGTAGACAATCGATAAGGTTAAAAGAAGCACGGCTGGAGGGCTAAAAATAAATGAGATGACGAATCGGGAAATGTTAACCGAAGTCGGGAGGGAAATTTCTGTCACGTTAACCTAAAATGTTGGGACAGTCTCCTTTAAACCCTGAAAAGTTAGGCAGTTTATACTTTTATATAGCTATATAAAGTGCCATCTCAAATTTTTTTATAATAATATAAACATGAAAGAAATTTTTGTAGCACCACAATTTCAAATCGCTCGTTTAAAGTCAGAAAATGAGATTTTGCAAATTTAATTTACTTCACATTTTTTTAAAATAAATATTTTGAAATATAAATATAAGTTTACAATAATGTTTTCATTCAAATAGTATACAATAAACATAAAACAATACTAAATATCTTCTGTTAATTTTTTTAAAGAGGGTAGAATGTATTATGTTTCTAGAAGGTATTTTTTAAGGAGCCTCCCTATCAGCTCTTGAAATGTGTTGCAGCGAGTCGCGAGTATTAATTTTTTTTTGACAAAACTACCTAACGCAAATTTAAACGATTCATCTACAAAAACAACATACATACTTCATTGTATGACTCTATATAACTTTAAAATTGGCTACGCGTATATTAAATATGTTTCTCAGGCTTCCTAAGATGGCTATAAATTGCTTTTTTAGACTACTTTATCTGGAAATATACCACCCAGAATCGAGAAGCACACAAATACAAGCACTTGTTCAACTCTGAACTATACTTCCCAAGTATGAAATGATATGGTTACCGCATGATGCTACAAGGAAAATAAACACTAACATAGCTCTGCGCGCCAGTTGAGTGGCTTGCACGTAGAGGTGAAAGTGCGTTACATTCGCCGGCCGGCAGCGCCCTTGGCGTCTTAACGAATTTGTGCCTCACATACACACACGCTGTCTACATAGGGAGCTGCCTTAAGAGACAGACACTGTCAGCATCTTGTAACTTTCATTTCAGATAGTATTGTACATTAACCTGACTTGGCCTACCAAAAATTTACGATGTTATCGAAATCGTCGATATACCGAAAATACTGAGTAAGGTGTCGAATGTTATATCAATATCACTATTAATGATATCGCACAGCCGTACTTGACACACGATGGCCACTTCGCTTCTACTCGAGGCGTACTAAACACGTGTGCAGTGTTTAAGCTCTGCACTTTCTCGTATAGGACTTTAAGCGGAGTCCTACAATTTTATTTGTATATAGTTTGTAGTAAAGTCCAACGCATACTTGTTCTGTTGCATTTTACGAATCTGGGAGGTGTTTCTGAAGTCGGAACAGTTTAGAAAAGCAGTTTTTGACATTTTGAGGGGTCCAAAAAATCGTGTTCCTAATAAGCGAAATGCTGCATTTCAAATTTTATAAGCATAGTTTTAAATGTGTAATATTTTCGTACGTGTACATTTCAGGAATAAATTGAGTGTCATCGCGTAGGGAATAATTAAACGTGGCGCCACAACGCCGGCAATGCGCTAGGTATGCAGGCCTCTTAAGGATGTTCAAGTGGTGTAAAATGTGAATGTTGTATTTGCATGAAATAGTGTTAGTTTTATGTGCAGTGCTTGTGACTTAAGTTTTATTTTATGAAATAATTGCATCTCGCATAGTTATCTAATTATGGTGCACCAAAATTACAATTTGCGGGTTACGTTGACTTGCAAATATAGAAACCCAATAGACTTACTCGAATGAAATAAATCATAGTGAAATAACATACCGTAGGCTACGTAACCTAACATTTGTAAACTCACACCATAATGTTTTGAATCTTTAAAGGAACCGCAAAAGCACAGGGAAAAAAGTTGCAAAATTACAATTTTTTTAAAATACAAAAATTGTTCTCTGTGAGTTTTTCTAGTATTAGATTACGTATCCCATGACAAATGATTTCACTGTGAATTATTTCGTTTAAGCAAGTCAGCTGGTTTTCACTATTTGCATGTCAGTGTAACATGCAAGTTTTGATTTTGATGCACGCTTATGAGAAAACATGTTTGGTATGAGGAAACTGTACTCACGCCTTCGAGAGGCGTGGAGAGCTGCGATCGTTACAAGATTGTTCGAATACTGTGCAAAGTGCATGAGTTATGTCTGCTTAGGAATAACATTTAAAGTAGGTTACATGTGCCTGTACCTATATCATGTTCGCCAGTATGTCTTATAGCTATATGTGTTTTAACGTTCTTGGTGCAGAAACTTAAAAAAGGCTTAGGCATGTATAGTAGTACTTGATGAAATGGCATGACAACCACTGGATATGTCATAGGGACTAGTTGTCAGCAAGAAGACTGCAGCTAGTTCGGTGACTTGCTCCTAGAAGCCAGGCTGAGGCGTGCTATGTCGTCCATATCGCTTCCCTAGGACTTCTCAGGCGACTGTGTGTAGTAAAGTACAGGACGTGACGTGGTAGGCTCGCTCGATAGTCCTGCAGCTCGGGTATTCCTGGCGCACCAACCAGACTGGCTGACGTAGTGAATTATTGGCGAGCCTCTCTCTGGACGACTGCGATTTATCGCGACAACTTCCAGGAACTGCTATGTCTGTCGCTCGAGGACGACTCCTCATGACGTCATCAGACAAATGACAGACGTCTCGTGTTACCAGTGACGTGGTCAGCTAGCAGGGTCGATGGCAAGTCGATGGACATCCTACACATTGTCGTGTCGTTTACATTCTATGGAATGCGTAAAGTCAGTGAGTTTTGGTGAAAAGAATTGTGCAACTACTTGTTTCAATGCCACGCCTGCAACCCTGGTAGTGGTTATTGGCAGAATATAATAGGGCAGAGGCGTGGCTCATTTGACTGTACCAACCAGAACAATGTTACCACGACACAAGTCTGTGATATGAGGGTAGGACCTCGAGATGCTGAGAGTTAAATACTTCCAGTCACTGGTCATGAAGCAGAGGAACATGTGTTCACATAATACACTGAAACAAATTGTTGCAGAATTATTTCCACCGAAAATCACTGGCTCTAGGAATGCGTTAACTTTGACATGTAATGTATAAAGGTGGGTTCACAATTGATAACATAACGGCGAGCATAGAACATGGGTTTTCGCACAAGAACTAACCTCTATGTATTCTTACCTGCAGATTCACAACTGCAGGTAAGTGGTAGGGTGCAGAGAGGCTGACATAGTAAATGGCAATATTTCATTTCTTGTGCGTACACACTGGACAGCAACCAATCACAACAAAGGGTTTTATGAGTGTCCACCATGTTGGTTTAACCTTCAAAAATACTCAACAACAAAACAAATATAAGACATTTTAATGTTAAAAACTATGTTTCTGTATTGTAAATAATGTTTTACGCTGTGCAGTTTTGAGGAACCTTGTTCTGTACTTCCTGTTATCTCCAACACGATTCCATTTCAAATAGACTATGTTTCAATGGCCTTCGGTTGACTTTCATACAGCATGGAGTGTTTCAGATGCGTCGAAAGTAATGCTATTGGCTAAACATACCAGAACCAACTTGTGAACTGACTTTGCACAATGCGACTGGTCGTGCACAGTTTCTAATGTCATGTTATATGTTCTGTGCTTATGTTGTTTAACTGTGAGCCAACCTCACTACTTGAGTAACCATACATTTGCATGTGTTAAGAATACAGTTATGTTATTGTAGGCCTACTCTGTTAAAATGTTACTGTACAGTAAGTCTATCTACTTCTGTTTTAAGCGTGCTGTCGTGGCTGCGGTACTGTTACAATAATTTAATTTATTAAAAAAAGGTTCCCTATTCTCAAATTGATGTTTTTTTTTAGTATTTATCTAATTTTCATTTAGATTTTCACTTTACAATTATTTATCACTTGGCATTCTTCGAATATATTGTATTTCTGGTCAAACATTTCTTATAGATAGAGAAAGGGTTATTTGGTTAGTTCAATGCCCAACATGTTACAGTCCACTGTGCTGTATACACTCAAGCTCTCCAATTGTATATTATGGGGCCGCGGTGGCCGAGTGGTCAGACCTATCGTCTCCCACCTAGGCGATCCGGGTTCGGTTCTCGGCCGGGTCGGTCCCAGATTATCGTATGTGGGAATCATGCGGGACGATGCCGCTAGTCGTCGGGTTTTCTCGGGCATATCCAGTTTCTCCCGCTCCTTCTTTCCGGCGCTGCTCCATACTCACGTCATGTCACTCCCACCAGCGCTAAAGACCTCGATGTTAAGCGCTGACCAACATCTCTTCACTTCATTTGTATATCAGCTGTTACTCACTGGAAGAGCAGGCGATGAACGTATGCTTGAGTATACATACAGTGGATTATTACATGCAGGCCACTGAACTATCTAATTATTTATTTCTCTACAAATATATGTAGTTTGTACTTCTAGGTCATGTAGGCTGATTGTGGCATGTAACTCTGGCAACACTGTATTTTCAACCCTCTTCCCCTCTCAACTCCCCTACCCGCCTCCCTCCCTCCTACCCGCTATAATTCTACATCTCACACTTGGTCACACTTTCCTCTTGGATTTATCTGTTAGCCATCGATAAATCTTTACAGACGCCTGATATTGTTACAGACTCAATATCGTCACAAGGAACTGCCAAATTATCGTTATTATCTGTTGACAGGCTGAACTTACTATCGTGTACATACCAGAGTACAGCCTGTGCTTCCATTGGCCACGAACCTTCATGTGTTGTGATTGACGTGTGTGACGTCTTATAGAAGATAGCCCACTCTACCGTGGCTACATTCTCAGTGGCAGATCACAACATTGTCGGCCAATGGCAGACGTCCAACCACCCTATAAAAATTTGGATTCTAGTCCGCTACAAAAAAATAACACTAAATTTACACATCTCTCTAATCACCATTATTTTACAACAGGGAACAGTTTTTTTGCTAGGCTCCAACATGTTACGTATAACACTGAAGGTGTTGCACCTGTATTGGCTATAGTTTACAGGATGTTACAAAAAGGTACCGCCATACTTTCAGGAAACATTCCACACACACAAAGAAACAAAATATGTGATATGGACATATGTCCGGAAACGCTTAGTTAACATGGTAGAGCTCAATTCCTTACATCTCGTTAAATGTCAACAGAAGCAATGCAGTCCACGTCAAGTGGCCCACCTGGCGGTGAACCTAGGAAGTAAAGAACATTGTAAAGAACCAATACATTGGGTATTTGGGACATTTTCTGTACCAAGTGTTATTTACGATGACATGTAACGAGATGTAATGTATTGAGCTCTACCATGGTAAGTAAGCGTTTCCGGACATATGTCCATATAACATGTTTTCTTCCTTTGGGTGTGGAATGTTTCCTGAAAGTCTGGCCTACCTTTCTGTAACAACCTGTATATGAAGCACTGTGTCCCTCTTTAACAGACACCCAATTATAATTGTACAGTTTTAATACAGAACGTGTGTGATTTGTCAGAAAACTGTTCACACGTGTCGCGATTCAGACAGGGCCTACTACACTTGCGTTGGATACTATGTTAAATGATCGCTATTTCCAGTGTCTCTATTGATAAGTGAAGTTGTTTTACGTGAGTGGCTACAGTGGTGACAATATTAGCAGACATCGCGCCGTGTGGATTACATAAAACTAACTCAACAATATTATGTGTCCAGTGTTTGAATAAAACGCCAAGTAATTCATACACTTCCCTTATTTATGAAGGAGCAATTTATAAACACTGTTTGACTTAACTGATATTGTTATTTTTCAGCTTCTCGTAGAGTTTCGTTGCTTTAGTTTTTATTACAACCAAAGTATTTATATAAGTTTTGTTTCAATATCGACATAAATTATCGTGTTTTCTTTTTCCAGTTTATCATAGTATATTGCTAGTTAGTGTATGTTTCTTTTTAGTATTTTCTTACATTTAAGTCTGAGATTTTACAAAAACAATGTAAATTAAAGACAGAAATGTTATGGTACAGTACAAGGCAGGTGAGTACGCCTTAACTACGCCATTTATAAAGTAGTATAGTTACTATTATTGCTGTTTAAGATGCTTTTGTACGACGCAAGATACATGCAATACTCCTGCAATATGCCGATATTGAATTAAATTTCATACGATAAATCTACCAGCCAGGTTCACAGTGGGTATGAAAAATATCAGTAGATAGAACCGGATTGCTATTTTTTAGATTTTATATTCTGTTTGAAAAACTACACATTTAATATTCGTTGATAGCGGCTAAGGGGCCTCCCTAGACAGGCTGAGTGTGTGAGGCAGGAGCGGTAAGGTTGCTGTTGACAGACGTATGTAATGTATTATCGCCTCTCAGTGCAAGCCACTTAGCTGGCGTGCAGCAGTTTACTATTATACTTCTTCCTATGGGACTTTAAGCTGTGACCACATTATTTTATTTGTGGTCAGCATAGACCGAAGTCTAACGCTTGTTTTATAGTTCTATTTTTCGAATCCGGTTGTTAATTTTACAGATACTTTAGTCTGTAAAACCCGTTATTGGCCATTTTGAGGGTCGGAAAATGTTGTTTTAAATAAAATTGCGAATTTTTGAAACCATAGTGACATATTCAGAAGTGGGTGTTATTTTCGTAGGTAAACAAATATACTGCACGTGTAGTAGTTTCGTCAACAACAGAATAATCGCAACTCGCTGCAACACATTTGAAGGACAGGTTGACAGGCCCCTTAATGTAGCACGCAGTGTTGGTAGTATTGTGACTAGTCCAGTACCCCGTGGTCAAACATGAGGTTGAGCCAGACATATCTGGCCTGCCTGAGCACTGTACCTGACATAGTTCCCTAACCAAGTATTTATACATATTTAACACTGGATACCACGCGACAACACAACCGCCAGTGTAACGAGGACACGAACATGGCGTGATGTGAGGCGCTTATGAAGAGTCACTCCCAGGAGTAGGGTAGGTTATCTCAGCCACGTGATCAGGCTTTGTCGATCACCAGGGTTTGATAGTCACGTACGATGCTATTAAAGGTTTCAAAATGGCGGGAATTAAAAAAATGCGTACAACGCATTCTTCACATGTATTATATTTAAATATAATATTGGTTTCAGTAGTAGACCGAGAGGCCATCAGTTGGAATTTCGAACACGGGTGAATTTACCTACAGTGAAATTCCAAACACTGAAGTCTTATTTGGCTGTCCTACGTTACCCTAGTGAATTATCATAAGCGCGTATAGAGGCGTGTGACGCTACAGAGAGGGCGTGTCTGCTCTATGCCAACTACCAGGCTCCTACACTGCTGGGAAGGATACACCAGGACGTACTAGGACTCTACTCGTTATAGTGCCTGTTCGATGGTTCTTATATTATTTACTAAATATTTCGTGAGATTTTAATCTTTCTAAATAAATGTAGATAAATATAAGTTTCCTTGTTCTTGTTTTTTTTTTTACAATTCCATAGACATTCAAACCAAATGCAAAGAATAACTTTAAAGACTGAACATACTACCCTAAAAAAATTAATGTATCAACATTTTCATAAACATATTGCGAAAACCTTAACATTTGTCACTATCTTGCTGGATGTTTTGAAGAGGACATATTTTGGCAATGGGACTTTTAAATGTTCCATTTGAAGTGCGGATAGTCACCACCCGAATCAATCCATCGGAACCAGGATGGGTCTGTTGTATGACGCCGATCTTCCAACTCAATGGAGGTAAATTGTCTTCACGAATAATGGCGAGGGTACCAGGTTGAATGTTAGTGGTTTGAGTTACCCATTTATTTCTTTGTTGTAACTGACATAAGTAGTCAGCTGACCACCCTTTCTAAACTAACTGTAACTGCTGCTGAATTCGCTGCCACCTGGTAAGCAAGTTGACCTTAGATGTGCTCATATCTGGTTCTGGGAGAGCTGTTATTGGCCTACCGATTAAGAAGTGACCAGGCGTAAGAACAGAAGGGTCATCTGGATTATTGTTCAATGGTGTCAAAGGCCTAGAGTTGAGACATGCTTCTATCTGCAGTATTAAGGTCAGTAATTCTTCTTACGTTAAAAATGTACAGCCCATAACACGCCGCAGATGATATTTAAATGACCTTATCCCAGCTTCCCATAATCCACCAAAGTGTGGAGCTCTAGGAGGAATAAAGTTCCATTTGATTCCTTCCTTAGAAGTAAAATTGTTTATATCAGTCTGATGTTCTTTGGTTTGGAAGAGAATTTGTAATTCTTGCAGTTCTTTGTTAGTCTTAATAAAGTTGCTTCCATTATCAGAGAATATTTGATTAACTCGACCACGTCGAGATATAAATCTTTTGAGTGCAGAAATAAAAGATTGACTGCTTAGGTCACACACCACCTCCAAATGTATAGCCTTTGTTGCTAAACAAATGAATAGTGCGACGTAGCATTTGACCTTTGTCTTGGTTCTTCTTGAACCTGATTTGATGTAGAACGGTCCAGCATAATCAACTCCGACATTATTAAATGGGTGAGCAGGATTGACTCTGACACTTGGAAGCTGGCCCATGAGTTGCCGTGTTGTCTCTGATCTGAATTTTTGGCATACTAAGCATGAACGAATAATATGTCGAATTATATTCTTTCCATTTACAATCCAATAATGTTGACGCAAGGAAGAATGCAGAAGTTGATTTCCAGCATGCAATAGACGATAATGTTCCTTTTCAATTATTAGCTTAGTCAAATGATGTCTTGGTGGAAGAATCATCTGATGTTTTTGATCTGTTGAAATTACTGCATGATGAAGGCGTCCACCAACTCTTAGAATTTCATCGTTGCATACAAAAGGATTCAATGACTTCAGCTTATTTTAGAATCACAGATTTCATTGGTTTTCAAATGTTCTATTTCTGTGCAGTATTCTGATCTTTGAGCAATTTTAATGCATATGATATGTGCATTTTTAAGTTCTTGTGCAGATAAGAATCCAAGTTTTCTCTCATCTGGAGATATCTTTGTATTTGCAGAGAAGCATTTACAATAGGCGACTACCCGTGTCAATCGATTAAGAGTTGAAAATCTTGAGATCACATCATCTTGTACAGATGTAGTCACCAAAACTGTAGCTGGTATTCTCTTTTCTGGAACCAAATCTAGGTTACTACCCTTTCTTGTTTCTGGCCACACAGATGAGTCTTCTTGCAACCACGATGGTCCATGCCACCACAGTTCATTCGTCACAAGATCGCGTGGATTAATTCCTCTTGATATCATGTCAGCAGGGTTGTCTCTTGATGGTACATGTCGCCAATCTTCCACTGAAGTGTTGTCTTGTATTTCCGCAACACGATTTGCTACAAATGTTTTCCATCGAGTAGGAATAGCAGATATCCATGCTAACACTAAAGTTGAATCTGTCCACAATCTCCTAAGGGAGAAAGAACAATTCAAGGCAGACATGACCTTCTTGAAAAGTCTGGACAATAGCAGAGCTCCACATAATTCTAATCGGGGAAGGGTAATCTTTTTGATTGGAGCTACTCTTGGCTTGGCACATAGCATTTTTACGACGACATTGCCTGTTTCTTCTGTAGATCTTATGTAGAGGCACGCACCATAACCTTTCTCAGAAGCATCAGCAAATCCATGTAATTGACGGTCTTTCAAATTGCCCCTTCCTAAAACATGTCTGTCAATGTGTATTTCCTGTACATGCGGAATTTGTTCATATAAATGTTTCCACTTGTCTGAGATTTCTGTGGGAAAATATTCGTCCCAGTCGACCTGTGCTTGCTACATTTCTTGTAATAAAAACTTGCATGATATGATAATGGGACTAATTAAGCCTAAACGATCAAATAGTGATGCTATGACTGCCAACACTGTTCTTTTCGTAAACACAATCATATTAGAAGCATTTTTAAAATATTGATCATTAACAATTTGAAATTTATCTGTGGCTGGATGCCAAATTAATCCTAATGCCTTTACTTCGTTATTGTCTAAATGCAAAGGCAGTTGAGTCTCTCGAAACTCATGTGGTATAGCTTCAAGTAATTGTGGATTGTTTGAGCGCCATTTTCGAAACGTAAATCCTCCCTTACTTAGCAAATTTATCAGTTGTTCTTGCATCACCAAAGCTTCGTGAATTGTGTGTGCTCCTGACATACAATCATCAATGTAAAAATCTCGAAGTATAATCTCTGAACCAATAGGGTTGCATTGTGATTCGTCTATAGCTATTTGATGCAAAGTCCTTGTTGCTAAAAAGGGTGCACATGCAGTACCATAAGTCACTGTTTCTAATTCATACTCCCTGATTGTTTCCTCCATTGAATTTCTCCACAATATTCTTTGAAATTGATGGTCATCTGGACTAACCTTAATTTGATGGTACATCTTTTCAATGTCTGCAGTGAAACAAATTTCATGTGTTCTGAATCGCATAATGATTGAACACAGATCTTGTTGTATAGTCGGTCCCACTTTCAAAATGTCATTGAGTGATATTCCAGTAGAAGTTTTTGCTGATGCATCAAACACCACTCTAGTTTTGGTTGTGGTACTTGATTCCTTTATTACAGGATGATGTGGCAAATAGTTAGATGATTTCAAGTTATCCTTAGTTTTCTCTACAATGTGCATGTGACCTAATGCTTCGTACTCACTCATAAATGTTATATAATCTGAATGTAAACTGGGATGTTTCGTTAGGCGTTGTTCAAGACGTAGAAATATCGTCAACGCCATTTGATATGAGTCACCAAGTCGCCTTGGAGTCTGTTTGAATGGTAAATGTACAATGTATCTTCCTGTATCATCTCTTGAAGTGTTGTGACTGAAATGTTCTTCGCATTCTCTTTCTTCCTTTGACCTTGGTGTATTATTAAGTTCTTCTAGTTCCCAGAATTTTTTAAGTTGTTGTTGTTCCAGATTAGTATCATCTCTGACAAAGAAAGTTTGTTGATTTGCATTTACACTTGACGATATATGTGGTCCTGCTAATATCCACCCGAGTTTAGTGTTTTGGAGATTTGGATAACCTGATCTTTGTCTTTGTTCAGGTATAAGAATTTGGAAGAAGATCTCTGCTCCAATAAGAAGATCAATTTTCCCTGGTTGATTGAATGTTTCATCAGCTAAATTTACATAATTTGGAATGTTCCAATCGTGGCTACTAATGTGGTTACTTGGGACATTTCCAGAAATGCGTGGTAACATGGAACATTCAATATCTGTGGAATAATCTGTTGTCCTAGACATTATATGAACTGTGGTGCAATACCTTGAATCTGTCCTGGGATTGTTTATTCCTTGCAATGGCACGTTTTTAGGAAATTTCTTCAAAGCTAGTCTCTGAACCAAAGATTCACTAATGAAATGTGATTGTGAGCAGGAGTCTAACAATGCACGACAAATGAATTCTCTTCCATTATTGTCATGTATTCTCACTATAGCAGTGGGAAGTAGAATGTGAGTGTGTTTTTTGACATTTAAGGAACAGTACTGTGGAAATTTACTTGAATTCTCACTATCTTTGTTGCTTTGTACAGCATTGGCGTCACATTCAGCTTGATAACTCTTAGTATCTTTATGCAATAATGTATTGTGTTTTCTGCCACATTTACGACAAGAGCTTGAATTAAACTGTTTTGCTATATGTCCTAACTTCAAGCAGTTAATACAAAGTTTGTGAGCAAATACATATTCAGTACGTTGTTGGATGCTTTCGCTTAAGTCAGGACACCTCTGTAACACATGCACTTCATTGCATTTCATGCAGCTGTTGTCAGTTGTAACATATGTTTGTGTTACATTTTTTGCTTGTCTCGCAATTGAGTTTTGTTTCTTATGAACTGTACTCTCTGATAAAATTACTGTATTGGTTTTGCTGAGTTCTAACGCCTGACACCTAATTTCGAGGAATTCACATAAATCCTTTAATGGTAAAATTTGATTGGTTGGTGAGCTTATCTCCCATTCCTTGCGAATTTGTTCACTAAGCTGGTCTAAAACTACTTGCGATATGATAACTTCATGCAGTGGCAAATTTAAATCTAATGCTTCTAATGCCTTGAGATTGCTTATTAATTGACTAAATAAACACCTTAAATCAGATGCTGAGTGTCTTGTAACTGCTGGTAAGGATAGTAGTTGCCTGACGTGAGCTGAGACAATAAGTTTTGGGTTATCGTATGCCTTGCACAAAATGCTCCAAGCAATATTGAAATTTTCAGTTGTTATTGTCAAGGTTTCAATTAGTCTATGGGGTTAGCCTGAGACAGAAGACAATAGATAATGATGCTTCTGAACTTCGTCTAGAGTATCGTTATGAATAACTAGACTTGTGAATGTATTTTTAAAATGTCTGAATTCTGTAACATTACCGGTGAATATAGGCAACTTAACCGTAGGCAATTTTAAATGTGTATTATTAC
>PNEQ01070281.1:0-24273 GCA_003012365.1 Medauroidea extradentata
TTTAATTTTAGGAAATATCGTTTATATACATTAAAATAACATGATATCCGACCGTTACGATGTTTATAATCAACTATTGGTAAAGAGTACAAACTAATTGGTTTTCGCTGTAAATAACATACAAAACATATATAAAAATTATTATTTTGAATGTTTTACGTTCTGTAAGAAATTTTTTACTTTTTTTTGCTAACATTAAGATAAGAAATATTGTGTCTAGAACGATAAAAATTTGTCGTCACGTTCAGATGCACATATTAACTTCCTCTTTTTTTTTTTTTTTTAAGATGACACAATTAAACAATTAATTTTTCGGGATAATTTTAACGCTCATAACAACACTTTATACTCAATTAAAATTTACTAATACATCTTCGCTTTTCATTTTGATGCATATAAAATAACAATAACGCAGTGTAAACCTTATTAATATAGGCATTCTAATTTGTCCACATCGCCCATACATGCAAAAAAAATCGTAATTAGTAAACATTTTGCATCACAAAAAAAAACATGTTTCTTTAGAAACCACTAAACATCTGCGATATATTATCTATCAACATATTGTAAATAAAAGCACATTTCAGACGTTGACAGTTGACAGGCAACATATTTTAAAACAGCTCGCGCGCTGTATCAGTGTTATTCTGAAGCCTTCGAAAATGGTCAACAACACCTTTTTATTTCATATATTTAAAAACAAAAGGTAAGGTAAGTGAGCTTTACGTATCGTCGACACCCAGGTTATTAGAGACTGTTTCAAAATGAAATTACTGGATACAAACAAAGTTTCGACTGAAGCATGAATTTCACTTTGCTAGAGATGTGTGTTCAATGAAATGACAGAGCCCTTGCTTGAAGTATGATCAAGTAATAGCCTGTGACAAAAGGAAATAAAAACTTGTCGGTTTAGTGCGTTAGAGGTGATGAGAGACCTAATTTATGTGCCACTGTGGCCGTGACAATACCTTACTTTTTAGTATTTAGTTGCGGCGTAATAATATATTATATTTTAAGAGTGATTGCGAATTATGTTTTGAATATAATTCCATGTGTCCGAATAATATGCTAATATAACATTTCAGGTCATAATCAGCATAAAAATATGAATGGAAACACTGCGATCGCGTGGCTACTCTACCTACTGTTTTAACTTTTAACAAGAAATAGTTATTGAATATTTTAATTGTGCCCGTTAAAATCCGTGATTTTTATCTCTTTGTTACTGTAATTATTTTGTAAATAAATTCAAATGCTAAATAATACGATTCAAAAGTACAAAGTTTAACGTGTTCTTGTTATAGCCATGGTAAATCGGCAGCGCTCATTATGCCTTCATTTGTTTTTAGTGTCGCGCGGGTCGGCGAATAATAAGCAGTGACTTACCTGACACCATCTTGGGACACGGCGCAAACACGTCTAGGAATACGCTCAGCGAGTAAGGTCTCTGTCGTTGCTTTTCTGGCGCCTGAGATGGTAGTGCTTATGTAGACCCTAACTTTTTGTTTAGGAATACCGGCCGTAGTGTCCAATCACTTCAGTATGCTTAAGGCGCGCAAATGACGCGCACTGTTTCCATCGTCCTGTTGTAAATTCAGGATTTTAAGCGGAGACGTTCATCATTTAATTGATGTAATAACCGCGAGGAATTTCAGTGCATAGCGCTCATTACTTTGAGTGATATAGCTGTGAGAAAAAGCCATCAGCTACATAGAATAGCTTACTGATGGTGGTTATAATGCCCGTTACATGTTTTGAAGTATTTGACAGCCGTCCTCTGAAACACATTTTTCTGTTGTAAAAAATACTTGGCTCACGCAGCCAAACCACATAAGAAAGAGACAGAATCTTTTCCACAATCGGAAGAACCAATCTATTGTTCCTAGGCGACTTCGGACACTAAAATTTATGGGCGAAATGCTGACGGCTGTTTGGTAAAACATATTTGCTTCCTGCGAGAGCCTACTTGTAGACCTATTTTCTAATTGAATCGGTGAAATGAAGAAGGAAAAGATTCCACTTCAGCCAACTTTCGGGAAAACAGGAAAAACTATTTTGTCACTAAACTGGAGGTTGAATGGGAAAATTTACAATTAGACATTTGTTTGTTATGATTTAAGGAAATACACGCAATATAATTTATGTACTGAAAGTTATTTGCTATCAAAGTTGATTGGAATGATTTCCTTTTTAATCTCAATGAGCCGAGAACATTCTGAAACTCGATGAAACAATAATTTACATATATGTTTTCATAATGTAAATGTTGTTAATTACTATAATAGTATGTTTTATGTTCTAATGCTTACACGGTACTAATCATACATTTATGATGTCACATGTACATTTACAACACTGTAGATTACATAAAGTAAAGAAATACTACAGCAGCGAATCTCCCGGCGAATAGCCAATCATGCCATAACGCTGAGGTAAAGCAGGGAATTAATTCCTCTTACATAAAACTTCAAAATTTAAAGCCCTTTAATGATGTAAGGATTACTAGAAACCTTTCTTTCTTTATATCAATCAGTGAAGCTACAAATAAAGTACAACTTGGCTACATCTGTTAATTTTCGGTAAAATATGGAATGTTTTCCTTCTTCATCTCACCCATTCAATTTACTTCTTCAGATTTGGTTGAGAAGACGTATGAATGTGGATAAAAAGTGGTGGACGTGGTGTGACTAAAGTGTGACTAAACTGATTTGTCCGGCTGGCAAATGTAGCTGCAGGTTACAGAAATTAAGGATAATGCCTCTATGAAACGCCCATGCCACGAATTTTCAACATGTTGCCTGTTTCCTGCACTACTTATACCCTGCCCTACATAACTTATGAATTTAATTGTAAATCAAAAAATTCATTTCCAGAATGTCATGTTAATACTTCGCATTATTCGAAATATGAAGAAAGTTATAAGATATTCTGAAGAAAGTTTGTACACCCGCTCATCAGTAACGAGAAGTTGCTACTTTACTTGTTCCTTTAGCACGTTTATTTATTGTTAATTATACATTTGTTACGTAGATATTGTACTATATTTATTGGAACAACGCAGCAAACGTCCAATATGATGCCAGTTTTCATGCGCTACTTAGATTATTAATAAAGCAATTTATAATCTTAAATGTTGATATAAAAAAAGGCATTCCATAAATGTCATGTTAATTCTTCACATAACTCTAAATGTGAGGAAATTTATAATGTGTTCTGAAGAAATTTAGTATATCTGCTCATCCGTTAATGAGTACCTAGATGTTAATTAACTTATTCATTTAGAACATTCCTATACTGTTGACTATACGTCAATAATACCTTTCCTTTGTTATGTAGATGTTAAATTGTTAAGTCACTGCATTTCTGAAAGCAGAAAATGTTTGTCCGCTGGATAGTAAAATACACATAGTAACACATATCCACAGCAAAGTATGGTGAACTTTAAGGGGAATGAAAAAGCAAGACGTCGAGCAAACGACTGGAATACTCGATCGTCGATAAAATATAAACTACTCAACATAATTCGATGAGACTTTTTTGCTGAGTTGATATTTTATTACCGGACGTCTGTTTGTACAACACTAGACGATAGTATGCTTTGCTTTCGAATAAAAAATTAAAAACACTTTTTAGAAAAATAAGGGCCTTAAGTCACAAAATCCATAAAATTGGAAAACTTTTAATTTTTATAGTTTTTTTATGTGATAATATCCAGGCACCTATGATAACCGAATTTCAAAAATACTCGCATTTTGATTTGAAAATAATTTTAACATCCAAGAAGTCCTGCGCGAGAGGCTTTGGGATAAAAAAAATATCAAAACACGACTATTTTTGGAATTTGGTTATTATGATGGTCTGGATATTACCACATTAAAAACTATAAAAAATAAAGTTTTCCATTTGTATGGATTTTGTTGGTTCAAGTCCCTATTTTTTCTAAAAATCCGTTTACAATTTGTTACTCGAAAGCAGATTTTATCGACTATTGAGTATTTCAGTCGTTTGTTCGATGTCTTGCCTTTCCATACACGTTAAGGTGGGGCGTCCCAATCGTAGTTGAAATTAGTTTTTTTTTATTGTTTGAATGTTGAGAAAAACATATTCAAGTACATAATCACGCTCTACTTAACTTCATTGCCATTCTATAGTCATATATTCATAACATCTAACCAACATTGATGACGCAATCAATTATATATATATACACACACACATACACACCTACACATTGGTATACACACAATTATTTAACTATGAATATATTCTTGTCTTTTCAGAATACTCATGAAACGCGTAGTCTATGCGAAAATTTGCGACTGATAACGAAGGTATCAGTGTAATGTTTAAGCACGTTAGTAATCTTTTGTTCGGTAGTTCCAATAAAAATATTGTCCTGATTTATAAATCGAAAATTTAACATGCGGGTGAGACCCCACCTTAAAGACTATCTGAGGAAATGCAAAATATGAAAATTGAGGGAAATAAAGTAACATTGTTAAACACGTAACCCTAACCACAGTTCCTTAAGGACGTTCCCGACACTGTAAAATAAAGTTTGTATTTTTACAAAGAAAACCTTTGGAATCCCAGTTGCCAAAGAAATTACATACTTGTAAAACTACTATGTTTGTAAAATTACAAGGAATAGCCCTGTAGTTATACTTTCAATAAGGAAAAAATAAATTTAAATATTCATTGTACTTCATAAATAACTGAACTTATTTATCGAATAACTTTAGAGTAAAAAACGTTTACATGAAATTATTTTGAAAATAAAAAAAAAATTAAGGTGCTAAATTTTGAACCACTCGACCCGCGCTTAGGTTCTACGAATCGTATCCCTAGACCACTGCGACTTCTGTACTCTGAGCCTTTACTTATTTGTTTATATTCAATGCATAGTTCAGTAATAATCATTTATTTTAAAGCACGCAATTAATGTAAATATTCACTTTATTCCAGAAAAAAATACCTTTCCAGTGGTTGTAATCTTTGCATATGTAATTTCCGGCGAACCTATGGTTTTGGTAGAGTACCCTATACATTTTTCTATTTTTTTTTTTCAAACAAAATCCTTTTAACATTATAAACTAATAATTTCACAAGGAAAATTTTCCAATGTTAGAAAAGTTTGTACACTACAAAGAATCGCCTTGATATGTTTTACAAAAAAATTTACAGTGCAAGAACTGTCGGTGTATAGGTACAAAGAATTCCTTTGTAGTATTATAAAGTTTATCTTTGTAACTTTATAAACAAACGATTTCGCTAAGAAAATTTTCGTAAATTTCACAATTTTTTTAGAGTGCATCATGCATACCCAAGGACTCTGTGGTAGGCTATGCTGGGAAGGAATTTAATAGTTAATTGATGTTACGTGTTACCCAGTAACTTAGTTACAGGATATTTTAAGCATCATTTCAATTGCCCAGAAAGCTGTTAGCAAATATGTTCTTTCAATTCCAAAAAAAAATACTAAAGAACATATACTCCAATTTATTCTCATTTTTATTATTGCAGTAATTTTTTTCTCTTCTCAGTGTAGAACATATACCTAATACTGCGTAGTCTTTACACCAGTTTGCGAGACACAAATCAGTTGTAATTTAATACTTGAGTTGAGTTGATTGAACCTGCGGGTGTTCATTTAACCAAGTTCTTAAGATCTTCAACGATAAAATGTCATTAACGTAATATATCACTATTTTTTCCCTTGTTATTTGAAGGAAATAACTAAATACACAACCTTGTGGAAGTAAAATGTAACCAAACAATAATTTTCCCATAAAACAATGTTTAAAAATGCGAAATATGCTGAAATCGAAAACATAAATTGCAGTATGAGTAAATAACTTAGCTAAGTACACCTTGATGTATGGTATGCAGTAACACACGCACAGCGCAAATTAAAAAAAAAAATCTGAAATATTTAAGAGACCTTGAGGGGGCACTGACATTTTTTATTCCTTCAAGTAGCCAAACCAAAACCTTCCTCAGTAGTCAAATTTAAATATTTTCTCTTAGTAGACGAAAAAAAGTTGGTGATGCAAACATGTTACTAGTTTATTAATAGCAGATTACTGACAACGTAAAATATGCCAATGCTCACTCACCAGTAGTTTAGTGTGTGTGTGTGTGCACATAAATGAAAATACTTTACTAGATTGTGAGTATGATAACAAAACATGAGGTCAGATTTGGCGCATGGTTTTGTTACATACTGCAACGTCTGCTACAATTTTCAGCCATTTCGATTTCTAAGACGCTATACTATTAAAACCACCATCGTTCCGTTACATTTAACAATCATGAAGTGGAATATTTCTTAAACCCTTTCAGATTTAAAAAAAAACCGTGGAACGTGATCATAGTACCAAATTATTCTCGCTTAATTTACAACAACGCGTTGTAATCTATAGAGTTTAGTAAATATCATTGTTATGAACATTGTACATACATTGCCATAACACAAATTTACAATTGTCGGTAAACTGTAGCCAAATAACTAACAATAAGTTACGTGAAACTTTACGCTATGTAGCCGACGTCGTTAATATTGTAAAATGTTTATGTGTGTCACATGTTAAATCTTAACTAACATACCTTTTTGTACGAATTTAATTAATTAAATCACTTGTGGTAATGTAGCGTGACGTGATCCACGAGAAAAATATCACACATTGTATCTATTTTTATTGTTAATTTAACTATAAGTTTTGTGTATAAGAAACTGTTCAATGTAAAAAATGTAAATTATTTACCACAATTAATTATACGAAAAATACATTTAAGATTTTATTTAATGTTCATTATTACCTATCAAATAATTCATTATTTTATAGTTATTTAAAATGTATTATCGAGAATAAAATTTTAACATATCACGATGTGAGTGAGTGAGAGATTTTGGTCAGCGCTTAATTAACGTCGAGGTCTATAGCGCTGGTGAACGGTGATATGAGGTGAGTGTGGAGCAGCGCCGGAATGAAGGGGCGGGGGAAACAGGAGATCCCCGAGAAAACACGCCGACCAACGGCATCGTCCGGCTTGATTCCCACATGCGAAATTCCGAGGACCGACCCCGCCGGGAATCGAATCCGAATCGCCTTGGTGGGAGGCGAGAGGTTGACCCCTCGACCACCGCGGCCCCTATCAAGCTGTGAAAGTTGTTTAATATTTAAGCGTAATTTCCCAGCCTCAAGTCGGCAGCTAGTAACATTTTGTCCCATACTCGGTTACGGCCATGGAAGTCTATTGTGCTGATATAAATTATTTTGTTTGGTAAAATGAGATAAGAAATCACATTTCCTCCAACTAATATACATTAAAATACCTTAAGTATTTGCCAGTGTATGAAGTAAATTAATGCCATGTATCCCACTTACTTTAAATATTCAGTTTACAAAAACATGATAAAATATTGGCTTAGTGCAATATAGTGACAAGCCACATGACGCACAAACTGAGATATAGGTATTGTAAACTTTTGACAAATTCTGTAAGCATGTTTATTAGTATAATTAATTGTATTGATAAATTATTGTCCAGCCTAATTATTGGAGAGCATAATGGCCATACTGTTTATCTCTGATGGTGAAATTTAACACCAGTAATAATTTACTTGACGTAAATATGCATGAATACTTTCGGCTTGTCACTTTATTGCTTAGCCTATATGCGACGGTCCCCTTAATACAGCACAAGCTATTGAGTCAAGGAATGAGAAATGATAACTCAGGCAAATATTGTGAAGTCAGTCTCGCATACCGCCACGCCGCTCACAGAGGTGGAGAGAGTTGTACTTGCTGAAATCGATAATATAATAGTACGCGACGCTTGCCCTTGCAAATATTTAACGTAAGTATTTTAATTGAAATGTTTCGACGAAGTGGCCGGATAGGACGCCAACAGCTCCCTCCGCGCTCACCTTTACTTCTCCCTCATATCTAGACGACGCGACGACTCTTACAGCTTAACATTTGGCGGAAAAAAGTCCCCAGTGTACAATAATCCTTGGGCACGCCTTCCAGCCAATGAAAACCATGGACTACCTAGCTCCGCCCCTCGTGAGCAAAACGTCGCGCTACCCTTGACCGTTGTTTATTTGTTTGGCCAAGATTAATTATTACACATTTGTTGACATACCCTTGATTGATTACAAAAATATTATTTTCATTGATTACCTATAACTGTACTGACACCGATAATTATTAAAATAAATAAAAGTAATCCCCACTGCCGGGTTGTTACAGTGGTGCTGTGGCAGAAGGGGTGGATGAATGGAAAGAGGGGAGAGGGGGCTGCCGGCCGGCCCAGACCTTTTGTGACGGCAGACCACCCCCTCTCCTGACTCGGAGGCACTTGATTTCCATTTACTACTATCTACTAAACTAATCCTAAACTATTTAAATCTAATATTACCACAAAATTACCATTATTTTCCAGTACCTATGTATTATGACGGTTAATTTGATACCCGACACGAGGTATCTACAATCACAAATGCCCTTTTCTTTAATTTACATAATTAAGTGTATTGAGATATATAAAAGTTCCACTTTGGCTCGTTACATATAATTTGCTGAACATTGGTGAGTATTAGTGTGACAATGTACCTATGTCATATTATTACCTTCCTCTAATTTACAAATCATGTGTTTAAGAAACACATGTAGTGGATATGGAAAATGTTACACCATTCACTATAACAAATCTGTAATTTACTTGACATAAATTACACGGATGTGTTACAACCTTTGCTAAAATAGGTAGTTAATGAAAATAGTATTCAAAGTATTTTCTTTTCGCAGAACAAAGTTTAACTTACGAATTCCACATCTGCATCGGCATCTATAGCAGTGTCAGGTTAAAGTCCATCGTAGCAGTTGTGGTGGACAGGAGGAACAAAAGGAAGTAGGCATCGCACATCATCTAACTTCTTATTGTTAATCTTCACTGGTTCTGTATATTTTATCAACAGATTACATAGTTTTATTCCTGCAGGTCTGCCAACCTTACACAAATTCACCCTTTTGTATTGTTCATTCACCGCATACTTAATTAAGAAGCTAGTCATGTTTTGGTAAGTGAATATGTATGATAAAAGTGCAGAAGAAAAGCTCACCGGCTGGCCACATTTTGTTTCTTAGATTTTGTTACAGTCTTTACAAGGCTTTTCATACTAATAGTCAGCTTTTAACATACTTATAACTATGCAGGGTCTCTTTTTATTCGCTTTCTCCATTACGTCGAGCCATTGTCGGTGAAAATATTTGTGTAAGCTTCCTGTGGCAGTAGCCTAATAAAGCAAATTCCCTGTCAGATGCCATAAGTGTGTGCCCAGATATAAGTAAATAATGATGAATTTCCTTAAGACGTCCTTCTTTGATGAGTTACAAAGAAGACACAAAATCGATAGGTTCAGGGTATCCAGCCTAATGTTTAAATAACGACTTCAGTTTAAAAAAATCTTTTCTAAATAATTTTCTCGGTGTTTGAGTTTCAATCAGTTTTAAATTTAAAACGTCCAGTTTATAAACTAGTTTTGTCGTTAAAATTTATTATATTAAATTAAACATAAAAAAATTCATTGATCTTTCTGATGTTGGCTAACCCAATCTGCCGTATATTTCAACGTCCTATATATCCCTATAGAGAATTGGTCCCCTGGAATACATTACAAAAGCATTCTTTCCTTTATTTTATGACAAATGTAGTAACAAATAGCAAAAATATTCGTATGATAATGCTTTATCAATACAAACACGCATGCAAGATAATGATATGCCACACTTATCTTCATACCAGCGATATTAATATAGGTTAGCCTATAATTTTTCCAGATAAAATATAATTTACAACTTACTGATTTAATGAAATTTATTATACTAAAAATACAAGTTATATTAATTTTTCCATGATTTCAGTAATTATTTGGCATATCATTACATGAGACAGGAAGTACATAATATGAAGCAAGAGTATGACAAGCCACAAATTATATTTTAATATATATATCAGACGGAGTAGTTGAAGACCCGTCATTATCTGGTGTGTAGGATACATTCACACTACAATCATCAGTAATGAAACTGTTACTTTCATCGTCAAACACTCCCCAGAAACACGATTTTTAGAGCTACAACATAGAATGCGTTCTGCACTGATGCCAGCCGTCTAGAACTGTGGTTTGTCATGTTATATGAGAGAAATGTGTGAAAAAAGGCAATTGAGCACTAAGAAGATTTTGAGATACTGGCGTAATCTATTGAAATATTAAAAAAAAACCTTTTGCGCCGATGACAGATATAGCAACGTTGGCTCTGAAAATTTTCATAAAAGTGTGGCTTGTCACTATACTGCACTAAGCCCTTCAAATGTATCCCCATAGATAAAAAAAATATGTACAAAGTGACGAAACTAACACAGTAATGACAGAAAAAAGGAGACACTTTTATATGCCTAGTAAAGACAATCGTATAATAAGCAACAGTCAGAGATGTATCAAGATATATTACACTGTTCATATATGTACATACAAATTGTTGTAGAACTCAACTCGGTAAAATCCAGTAACATTTCTAGAAAGCAATACAGTTATTTTTGAAGAGTAGATTACATACGCTTTTTTTAAAGCCACGAATTTGTTTGGGATATTCGGTGTACTATAAAAATTTTAAATTATCACAGTTTGGTTTGATTGGAGACGAAATAAGACTGGCTTTGTGAGGTGGCAAGGCAGTACCTTTCCACTCTCACACTGGTGACAGAACATAGTTAAATGTTAACTATTCAAATGGATATAAAAATTTAATATCACTTGTCAAATATTACAAAATATATAAATATGTATATTGGCACTTAGTTTTACACAATTTCCACAAAAACCTGACATGTATTCAAAACTACTTTAGCACAATAGCGCCCAATTATAAAAATTATTGGCGGTTCCCAAAATTTGTTATGGTTGAAGTCAAAACTTCAAATTTCCTGAGAGCCACCTTAAAAAATAGATGTTCTATAATAAAATAAACAATTGCGTATTAAACTTAACGAGTATAATAATATTGTATGCAAAATAGAGCTAATGACGTAACACCAAGGGTTCAAATAGGTTAACTATTATGCTGCTAAACATCCGTTAAAATATTTGTTTCTTGGAGGTATGGAGGCAGAATAAGTAAAAGGCCACGAATAGTTGGTGCCTATGCTCTAGCGAAATTTATACGAATTAGGTTGGACCGCCCTTTATGCAAGACGATAAAGTAATTAAATCTCAAATTGCAGTGTTCGGTTTCACACATTAGGGATATAGTTTACTGTAAAATAAATTAGGCTACATCAAATGTAGGTATGTAATTTAAGTGAAAATATGAAATGTCTACTTTAATCAAACATCAAAATTACAATTTTACATAAAAACTTAACTAAGCTACCATAAAAAATTACTATTTCATTCCAAGTGATACTAATATAAAATTTTCTTCAATGACAAAAAAGAGGTTTAATATTATTTAGAACTGTAAAATAAAGTATTTTAAAACGGTGTTCCTAGTAAGAAAACTTCGATTAGTCAAGATACCATATGCTACTACTGAAAATATTCAGTTATTTTTGTTTAGTCACTTTCAGAATATAAATGAGAATTTGTTTAAATTCCATCTGTGGTGCACATATAAATTGAAGCAAACCCACTCACTTAAGCCAATGTGAACACATTCGCATTCTTAAACCAGAAACATAAATAAAATAATAATTGTCAAATGTTATATGTGTTTCACTCCAGCACACCTCGTCTCAAGAGTTTCGACAGTCACACATCCAATCCTTTTTATAACGATATCTAATTTTTGTTATAACTTATCTTCTTTGATAGCATTGTCACATGTAAGCAAGAGTTTGAAATGAATAAGCAAAGTACACGTATGCAAATCTTATCGCCTTAAAATGCATTTGTACCAACTCCGGCAAACCAAATAAATGGAACTTCTCAGACTATGACAAGTATACCAAGTTTGAGTTCCTAACAGAACATTACAAGAAAAAATTTAGATACACCAAACCTAAATTTGCACCCAAGAAATAAGAACCAAAAAAGTTTAGATTTTCTCGCTACACATCTTATAACATTTAACAAACTAATCTAATCACAACACAAAGTATGACTGTCAGTATTACGACCAATTTATAGTTGTCATGCAAGTCGAACAAGATGAAGACAGATGATTCAAAACTGGTCCAAAGATTAATAGCCGCTAAGCCAAATGAACTAATACGAATAAAAGTTATGTTGCGTCGTTTAATTGCAGTTGTTAAAGTTTGTCATCCTCGTCTTATGTCAGTTCATAAAGGAATTTATTTTGTGGGGGACAGTCCTCATAAAAAATTATGTAGATCATATGATTTTACGATTGGGCGCATTCGACAACCGCCAAAACGATATTCTCCAAGGAAATCCATACATTATAATTATCTGAAGTAAAAGGAAATTTTACACAGCTTTGGAAACTGAGCTATTTATACTGAGCCGTCGTTACTTGATAATCACTTATTGTTGGTTAACGAATAAAAGGCAGCAGAAAATATACAGAAAGTAATTTTTATATTCACTTGAAGATGTGTTTTTTAATATCATACACTTAATACTGTTTCTTTTTAAACAAACATTTACAAGGGGATGTGATAATTATCTGTGCATATTCTTCCGTAGAATAAACGTTACAAAACATTTTATTGCTATTCTAACACCCTCCCTCAGTAAAATTATTAACATAAACTTAAGTATGAAAAGAACAATAAAAAAATTACATGACACTAAACCTGTTTAAAATGATTTTAAATTTACACAAGCCTTATTTTAGAAGAGAATTTATCAAGAATTATTCTTAAAACACAGGTTTAGTCAGACTGTCTATTTGGTCCTTTGAACTTATGTATTCCAACTTAACAGTCCCCTCCGAAATCTTTTCTCGAACAAAACGATATTTGACGTCAGTGTGTTTCATTCTCTTGTGAGCTTCTGGATTCTTCACAATACAGATTGTAGCCTGGTTATCTTCATGAATAATGAGCGGAGTAGTGTTAGGAATTTTAAGTTCCATTAAAATATTGTTGATCCAGCAGCCTTCACTCACAGCAGCACTCAAGGCAATATATTCTGATTCTGTTGAAGAAAGTGCTACTACCTTTTGCTTGATGGACAACCATGATACTGAACATCCAAATACCTTGAATAAGTATCCTGTAGTTGAACGACGTGAATCGGTTATCTCCAGCCCAATCAAAATCAACGAAACCTTCAATGGCTGGTGCGTCTTCAATTTTCTTACAAATCAATTTTCGATTTAATGTTCCCTTGACATATCTTAAAATTCTTTTCAGCATTTGGAGTAAATTTTCAGAAGGTCGACTTTGACAGCGACTTTAGCAGATTTTGCTAAATCAGGCCTGCTTCCAAGTACAGCATACATCAGTGATCCAATTATTCTTCTACATTTTTTAGCTAGGTTTTCGTCAACTGAATCACAATCAATATTTCTAAATTTTGGATCCATAGGAATATGTGTTGCTTTGCAATTTTCCATTTCAAAGTTTTTTTAGCAACGATTCTAGGTACGTAATTTGATCTATTTCAATTTGCTCTTCTTCTCTGTGGTGATTTATAGCTAAACCAATATAATTTATATTATCTTCGAAATCCTTCATTTTAAAGTTTTCTATTAATTTTTGTTTCAGTTTTTCTGTGGCACATTCTTTGGAGGAAATAATCAAAATATCGTCCACATACAACAGGAAAAATAATATATCTCCTCCCTCATGTTTAATATAGAGACAATAATCAGATTTCGACCTTTGAAAACCTTCATTTATCATAAATGAATTGAATTTTGAGTTCCAATCCTTCGGCGACTTCTTCAATCCATAGAGTGATTTTGATAATTTCAGAACTTTTCCATCTTGTTGTATTCTGTCTGGTTTAGATAAATAAACTTTTTCTTGAATCTCGCCATATAAAAAGGCGTTTTTAACATCCATCTGGTGAATATACATGTCATAGTGATTTGCTACTGCCAGTAATATCCGAAGTAGTTTGACAACGGGTGCAAATATTTCTGTTAAATCAAAGTTTTCTTTTTGCTGAAAACCTCGCGCTACAAGTCTTGGTTTATATTGTACTTCGTGACCGTTAATTTTCTTTTTACGAAAAACCCACTTGCAGGCCACCGTTTGTTTTCCCGGAGGCAAGAAAACTTCCTTCCATACTCCATTTTATTTTATGGCGTCTAGTTCATTTTTGATTGCTTCTAACCACTTGTCCTTTTCAGGTCCTTCTGTTACTTCTTTGTAAGTTGGTGATTCTTCTTTTGCAGCTAAAAAACATGTTTCGAAATCATTAAATTTTTTAGGTGGTTTGATAGTCGAAGGATCACGAAGTATTCTAGGTAAGTTTTCTTGATCTGAGTTTGGTGTTTCAGTTTCGCCTTCTGTTGAGATATCTTCTGTCAAACCTCTAATTGTTTCTGTCTCTTCATTTTTCTCTTCAAGATGAAAATTGTCTTCATCTTTCTCTTCAAAGTGAAACTCTTCATCTTTCTCTTCAAGGTGAAACTCTTCATCCGGAAATGGACTTAAAGGAGTATTCATCTCTTTCATTTTTATATTTTGAATTTGGTGGCAAGAAGATTACATTTCTGGATACTTCAACTTTTCCATCAGGGAAATATACTCTGTATGCTTTACTGTTCTCTTCACAACCTACAAAAATACATTGCTTTCCTTTTGGTCCCATTTTTTTCTTTTGCAATCAGGAATACGAACGATTACCTCTTCTCCAAAAATTTTCGAACGATCAAGATAATTTTGCGGCCAAACTATAATTCATAAGGTGTTTTGTCTTTTATACTACTAGTCCCAGTCAAATTCAGAATGTATGTCGCAGTATTTACTGCTTCTGCCCAAAATCTTTGTTCAAGTCTAGAAGACAAAATCATTGCTCTAGCTGCTTCCACAACTGTACGCATCTCTCTCTCTCTCTCTCTCTCTCTCTCTCTCTCTCTCTCTCTCAATTTTCCCATTTTGTTGTGGACAATAAGGAGCTGAAATCTGATGCCGAATGCCTTCTGATTCTAACAAACTTCTTACTTCTTCATTAACTACTTCAGTTCCATTATCTGATCTGATTGTCTTCACTTTATGACCAGTGTCCCTTTCAGATAAGATTAATAATTTTTTCATTATTTGAGTCACTTCAGACTTTGATTTGAACATATAAACAGTTTTAAAATGAGAGTAGTCATCCTTCATTAAAAGAAAATATTTTGATCCACCAATACTTTTGACCTCCATTGGTCCGCAAAGGTCGACATGTATCAGTTCACAAGGATGATAATATTTTTTATCACTCCTGTTGAATGGCAGTTGTTGTTTGCCCATAATGCATGCTTCACGTATAAAATTATTTTGGTTTGTATACTCTATGTTTAACTTTGACAAAATCTCTTTTACGTGCTTGATATTTTGATGGGCGAACTTTTGATGCCAAGAACTTAAAGATTTTTCATTTACCGGAGGCTTAGTTTCCATAGAAGAAGCAACAACTTCAATATCGACAGTCATATCTAATACATAAACTTTGCCTTTTAGCTCGGCTATGGCCGTAATGTTATTATTTTTCTCTAATCTACAAATATCTTTCTGTCCAAAAAGAACATACCCTTTAGACAAAGCCTGAGAAACAGAAAAAAGATTAAGCTTTAACTCAGGAACGTGCAATACAATTTCAAGCACATTTCTCACCGGCTTTCCATTCACAAAGCACGTAACGTTTATATCACCAAAACCAGCAACTTCAACAAATCGTCCATCTCCTAACTTAACTTATGAACAACATTCTTCATAATTATGAAAACACTTCTTTTGGGGGTTCATGTGTTGACTTGCACCACTGTCCAAATATAAGTATTCTGCCTTAAGACTTTCTTCAGTATTATATAATGCTAGACTAGTAAAAGCATTGTTCATATCTTCTGATTTGCTAGTTTTATTTTTTCTTCATTTGGTTTCATTTTTCATGCTTCGATTTTCTTTATTAATTCGAAATTTGCAATACTTTTGGAAATGCCCTGGTTTTGAACAAAAATGACAAATTATCTTTGGTCTGTTGATGGGGTTTTTGAAACAGTTGTTGCTAGTATAGTTAGTTTTATGACAAAATGAACATTTTTCATGAAATGGTTGTATAGCGAAAGCTTTATCTGAATTTTTGTCAATATTTTCTTTTGATTTTAATCCATTTTCTTCAATAATCAAACGAGAAGTTAGTTCATCCATGGTTTGTTTTTGTGAATCAACAGATTCCCATTAAGTTACAAAATACAACATTTTAACTGGAAGTGACATTATTATTTTTGTCATAATTTGTCTATCAGATACTTGTTCTCCCTGCTGTTTTAATTTTAATACAATATCTGTGATAGCTGATATATGTGACGCTATTCCTTTTCTTTCATCAGTATACGTACTTAAAAAAATTTTCATGCAGTAAATGAATACTAGTATCAGAATTTTGTTCATATATAGACAATAATTTTAACCACATTTCAGCAGAATGTATGCAATTTAAAATATGCATTATTGGATCCTCTTCCATTCTACTAACAGCTCTTTTGCTTTACAAGCCTTGGCTTACCATAAATCTAATTCCTTACCTTCTATTGGTATGGATTCTTTACCGAACAACACCTTGTCATATCCTTTCGCTTCAGCTGCGATAGTAATCTGAAATTTCCATATGTTCCACTTCGACTCACCTTTCAATTTTGTGACTTGTGGTGTTGATTCCATCTTCGTTAAAATTTAACAATATAAATTCAAAACCCAACCTTTCTGTTATTTCTCAATTACTTCTGGGCCCATAACCTGTTGGTTAATGAATAAAAGGCAGCAGAAAATATATAGAAAGCAATTTTTATATTCACTTGAAGATGTGCTTTTAATATCATACACTTAATACTGTTTCTTTTTAAACAAACATTTACAAGGAGATGTACTAATTATCTGTGCATATTCTTCCATAGAATAAGCATTACAACACATTTTATTGCTATTCCAACAATGGAGGTATTAGTCTATGGAGTGGCATCAGCCGTACATTTCAATGGTAATAGTGTGAAGCCGATCATTTTCGAACATTTTCAAACTGCGCATGCACAGGACGTTAATTTTCATGAGTCGCCATATTTTGGGTGGCAAAACAATAGCAGAAAGCAATGTAACTGTGTAATTATTTTACAAAAATTCGCGCAAATTCTCTATTTGAATCGTACACAACAGGTCACAACTGCTTCAGAAATATATATATAAAAAAAAAAAAACCGAATTAGCTCTCGCTGTGCGCATGTACTTTATAAACTTGATGAATTTAAACAAAAGTTTCTTACCTGTACAAAGATAATCCTCCGTAACGATCGAATCTGTTTGTAAGGCCAAGAGCTGCACAAACTTTCACCATAATGTGTAGTTAACAAAAAACTAAAACATTTTCATTCAGCTCAATGCTAAGTTTACATGTTTTTGCCACCACTAGCTCTATCCTTGTCTTTAAACATAGTCTGTTGGCCGGCTTCAAATTTGCTTAAAGGCTTCTACTCCATAGACTAATACCTCCATGATTCCAACACGTATTCATATATCTTTGCCACAGTGAAAAATGTTTTTAAAAAGTTTGTTTAGTCTATACACAAATAAAATACTGAAACCATAATACTAGAAATTCTATTGCTGATTATCAAGAAATACAATAAAGGGGTCAGAAGTGGGACTCAGTCTGAAACTTAAAAATATAAGGCATAACAACTACAACGGAAATTTAAACACAATTATTTCAATCGTTTTCAGACATGCTGGTAAGTACACGTAGTTGATTAATTGCCACTGTCACCATTGATTCGATGATTCGACTACCTGCATCAAAAGGACGGTCGTGGCCCTCACTGGCGTCCGTAATTTTATAGTACTGATTCAATAAGAATATGACGGTATTTGACAACTTCCAACGTTTTGACTGGGCATTCCAACTATGTAAAATACCGGAAGAGCAATATGTTAAATTTGCGAAGAGTCCATATGGATACAGAACTGTCGACCCAATCAGTTAAATTATGAAGAAGTAATGACAACATTAAGTGACCACTAAGACCCAGGATTTTTGAAACAGATTTTGTACAAACTGAGATATGAAAGCACACGTACACAATAAAAAATAATGAGTTAACGTGGTCTATTTTAGGTCATCAAAAATTCATTACAAATAACCTACACAAGTGCCTTATTAATACAACAATTTTCTAGTTTCTAGATGCCAAAATATTTGTGTTATTTAGTTTCTGGCCAGTTAAAATTAAAATGAGTGTTTCAAGAGCCAAATAGGACAACAGCGAAATTAAATTATGCATTTGGATTAACGCATATCATTAACAAATCGTTTTATTATATACCTATGTTGAAAAGTTAAAAATAATGACAATTAAAACTGTAGGCTATTAAATTGATGGTGTTAGGGAGGGGAGAATTGTATTCTAGTTCGGGCATCTTCGGCTAAAATAAGATTCTTAGAGTTTATGACATGTGAGTCAGCTCTCTCTCGCTCTCTATGCTCCCTGGAGAAGAGGTACTGGCTCTACCGACTAGTCACGAGTGCTTCAGTGTTCATACGCCAACCGTTTTTTTTTGCCACTACCTTCCGTTAATATATACGCCACAAAACACTGTGCCATTCTGTATAGGTCGCTTTATACAGGCTATTCAGAAACGAACGTATAAGAAGCAGACCTCGTGAAACCTGGGTTAATTGAAGACAAAAATGTAAGTGGCAAAATGTTTTACAGTGACGTTTTATATGAACAAGGGGGCAACATAGCTATTTAGTTAGTTCCCTCTTGCGCTCCTCAGATATATCCCTATCTTGTTACTTCCCAGAAAGCATGTATGCTAATGCAAGCTTGCATTTCACTCGATTTTGGCATGCCATAACAAGCTTGCTCACGAGACTTGCTGCAAGCCAGTGGAAAGCTTGCATTTCACTTCACTTTGACTTGCCATAGTAACCCCAGTAGCAATTTTTGGTTGGACCAATGTAAGTCCAACGTTTGCCTCAAGGTTTGGCCAATGTTGGAAACATTAGGTTGGCCTGACATCAAAATGACACTCCGGCCTACGTTAGCCGAACATTGTTTTTTTTTTTTTTTGTTTGATGCCAACCTGAAAACAACATTTGTCCAGCAATGGCCCAAAACTGACATTATAGGTTGGGCCAATGTCAAAATGTCGTGTGAACCTACGTTGGCGCTACGTTGGCTTTCACAACTGAATTACGTTGTGCCAACATAAGCGAAACATTGGATGAACAAAAAGCTGAAAAAATGAACTCTAGAAAAGGAAATTTAAGGCAATTATAGGTAATTCTCTTATTTTTAGAGCTATCATGTACAGCACAAACTACCTAAAGTGTGTAAAAAAAAGTCCACAAGAAGTTCCCTTGTTTTCTAACTCACGACCCTTACAACATACAGACGATTCTTTGTTACGCCCTATAACCTTACCGATTACTCTACGATGCCAACTTGAACGAAGTTGTGTTTAGTTTGCTATCTTAGCTAAGCAATCGGCATGAATGCTTCCCAGCAAACACAAAGAGTACTAACCGGAATAGGGCCGACCCCGGCTAGCCGGAAAAGTAGACAGCGGGCCGATGTTTTTTTGGACCAGTGGCAAACAGTTGCCGTCAAGTCAGAAAGACACCGTACCGATTCCGGCAAGTCGTCAAAAAGACATTAGGCCAATTGCGATTATGTCTTTCAGGACACCAGCCCGATGAAGGCTTGACGTCTTTAGAGGCACTGAACCGGCGAATGTTGGATGTCTCTCAGGACACTGGACAGTCAACGGCCAGATGTCTTTTGGAACACCAGAAAAGTACCAGCTGGATATCTTTCATGACACCAGACTGGTAGCGGTTGGATGTCTTTCAGAACACAGTAACAGCAACAGCTGGATAACTTTCACAACACCAAAACCAATGGCCTGGACAGCTACCGGTAAGATATCAAATAGATGTCTTGCAGTAGGCAAAGAAGATGGAAGGCCAGTGTCATAAATCAGCAGGCTGGTGATGGCTGAGTGTCGGAAAAGGCACCGGGCCATTGACGGCTGAGTGTCGGAAAAGACACCGGGCCATTGATAGCTGAGTGTCGTAAAGACACCGGAATGTTCAAGGCTGAGTGTCAGAAAAGTCACTGAGCTGTTGAAGGCTGAGTGTCGGAAAAGACACCAGGCCATTGAAATTTGAATGTCGGAAAAGACACCGAGCCATTGAAGGTTGAGTGTCGGAAAAGACACCGGGCTGTTGAAGGCTGAGTGTCAGAAAAAGACACGGGGCCAGTGATGGCTGGGTTTCGAAAATAGGAGGACAGTAGATGGCCAAACATAAATATAATTGCATTTCCAAAAATTTCACATGCATGTTAAAAAGTTTTTCTCTAGTGTTTCGTCCATGCCAACACATACCTGATGTAATCATACAGTATTAAACACTGATGTTGCAAGAATGGAATGTGTTAGGCTCGAAGCGGCAAACTTCTCATTCGCAGTCCATCATGCTAACCACTTTTTTAATTTTTTTTTACATGAAAATGTTTGGTGCAGCAGCGATGCGGAAGCCACCGCATCACCACTGCACCAAACATTCCCCCCTTTAATATAACTTAATTCGAGTGACCCCAGTACTTTTCGTGAGACAATTTGTATAGTGACAATTTTTGAGACCCAAATGGACAAACACAAATTTACACCCAGCCAGACCTGGGAATCGAACCCAGAACCCCCCAACACCAAAGCCGGCCGCTCAACCAACTGAGCCACAGGGGGTCGGCCTACACCACACCACCTTGTTTGGATTTACACATGAAACATTTCAATAAGTAACTGTTCCAGGCATTTGACTGACTTAAGGATAAAACACGTAACCAATGAACTAGTGCCATGTGTCAGTAATACACTAGGAAATGAATCATTTATGTAATTATAACTCATTTTTATACACAAGCTTTTAACCATCAAAATGCAAATTGCATATCAGTGTTCATTCAATATTTCTAAAGTATAATTAAAATTTCCTTAAATATTGGATACAGGGTCGTTAATGGTGCAGTGCACATTTTTCGTTCTATCTCGAAAAAGATTCCAGTGTGCTGTCTTTTTAAGGATATATTAAAGAAATAGGCAAGAAGATATCAGGCCATTAAGGGCACGGCATACTTTTTCAGACAGTGGTTGCATGTCGTGTAAATGATACAAAATTAGACCAACACAAAAGGTCACACTGAAACCCTACGATGTATAATCACCAACTTGTTGCAAACATAAAAAAAGAAACATTGTAGGGTTCAAAATATTATTATTTTAATAATGATGATTACAAAATATTTACACTCTATAAGTAATTAGGTACAAATAATTTTACCTTTCCGTATTAAATATGTTTTTCTGTTATAGAGATTCTGTTAGTTTTAAAATATTGAGTCAGGATAAAATTAATTGCAACCAAAATATTTTGAATGTTCAAATAAATGTCTTCCAATGTTCACGCCCAGAAAAATATTCATAGCATATAGGACTGAATCATCTTTTTCATTTTTAGTAAATTATTTCTGATGGCATTACATTGGTGTTTTAAAGTTGGCCCAAAATAAACTTTAATACTAAATGCCAGCTGTATATTCACCAAATTATCAATTCGTCAACCAACTATTTTAATTGTTTAGAAACTCTCTCTTCTAATGCTAAAATATTTAGAATACTTCATAGTCTGTGAGATTGTGTGCGATATTTATATTTTCCACTTCCAATGTTATTTTGTGTGTTAACGAAAAATTTTGGCATTATAACATTTAGCTCAACATAAAAATCTACACCAAAAGCCAAATGTATTTTGCCAACGTGTTGCCAACATTCAATCAACCATTCAAAATTCTAAAAAAATTTTCGTCAGTTTATTTGCAGTGCAGATAAATTCCACAAAAAAGTTGTTTTATAAAATTTAGGTTGGCTTACAATGTTGGGTCAACGTTGTATTTATGTAAGTGTTCAAGCACAAACCAACAGTTCCAAATAATTTCCAACCGTTGGCCCAACGTATGTTCCTACTGGGAATAATTGCTAATAACTAACGGTTGTCTGCTCAACATTTTTCCTTCAATCTGTCAATAAGTTGCTAACAATCAACAGTTGTTATACCAATATTTACCCATCATTCTACCAATGAACGAAAAATTACCATGAAATATTTTAACAATTTTCTTTGATTTAAGAGGTAACATTGTGTTCTCTGAACTGTGAAAATTAAATTTTTTTTACAAATGAATTTTGTTGGAATTCAGTTTAAATTTAACGTTGGCCTAACATACTCACATTTGTCCAACACACCACCAACAAATAAAAATTAGTGTTAACAGTATTTTAACCGTTTTCTTTTTAAAAATATGGCATTTTATTAATGATATTAAATATTCTGGTGTTATTTTCGTAAAATTAGTTAAGCTATATATTGGTTGTCAAATAAGGTTGGGCCAATATAAGCATATTTTCCAATAACCAAAAGTTTTCATACCAACATTTACCCATCATTCTACTAACGAATGGAAAATTACTATAAACCACATTTAAAATTTTTTTTTTTAATTAAAAGGTGAAGATAAGTGTTCTATGAAATGTGTAAATTCTATTTTTTTTTCAATTATTTTAGTTGGAATTCAGTTCTAAATAACGTAGGCCCAACATACATCTGTTGACAACCAAACATTTTCTTTCTCACATTCGTCCAACACTCCACCAACAAATAAATAATTACCATTGCTTTTATTTTAACAGTATTCTTAAAAAAATAAGGCATTGTAACATTGTTATTAAATATTCTGATGTTATTCTCGTAAATTTAGTTAAGCTCGATATTGATTGTAAAATTATGTTGGATCTACGTGTGCATGTTTGCTAATAACCAACAGTTGCCACAAAACATTACCCATCATTCTACCAAAGAATATAATGTGATCTGCTTATGAAATTGAGATTTATGAACAATGCTATTCCGGGAATTTATCAAATTCGGATGGAATTATAGAAATTATATTAGAAGCAATTCTAAATCATACTGCAATCTAAATTTCTTACTTTAAGTTTCTTATACTTGTTGCTGTTTCATACTTGCACAGAGCTACTTAAAAATATTATTGTGATTATATAGAGAAAATATTTTGCAATTTTACTGTTGGAATAGGATAAATGTTACAAAAACACTCAAGGTATTATAAACAAAAATTTTTCTCAGTGTAATCACAAAGGTAGCCTGAAGTAGGCTAATAGAAGAAAACTGAAACTCTTGTAATTCACAAAATGTAATTATCTAGACTGTATAATAGGTACGAATTTCAAATAGGTAAAAATCAAAATAACCCCATACCACCACCATTTATGTTTTATTATTATGTAACTAAATATGGTATATGTTTTTTCGGGTCTCAGGTAGAAAAATTTGGACAGAATTGAAACCCCAGCAAAATTAGTAATGTATTCATTTATTATTTTATTTTGTAATAATTGGATAGTGTGAAAAAATTAGGCGATTGTATATAGCCAAATGTATTGACCAAACTTTAGTATAAATATAAAAATATAGGATAACACAAAATACCGCAATAATTTATTAATAAGCTTGTCAGGTCTTTTTGGGCCAAAAACTGATGTGATTTTGAATTTTACTTCACTGTATTATTAATGGGATAATGTGGAAAATGAGGCTATTGTACGTCACTAAATAGGTTAATGTATTTAAACAAATGTTACTACGAATTTGAACAGGGAGTAAACAAGGCACCCTTATATCACCATGATTTATGTAGTTAAACTATTTTCTTTCGTTGTAACATTCAATATATATATACTTTGTCTTCTATTCGACCCATTGAAATTCTGACAGTTATACATTGTATGTATGTGTGTGTGACAGGAAAGGAATCGATACAAGGCATTAGATCAGTTTAAGCGAAAACGTATTCAAAAACGCGGGTTCCAACAACGTGGCAATGCAAACCACTTTATCAACCTTCAAACTCAAACAATATTGGAGCATCGTGTTTGGATTGAAGCAAACACGAGCATTATTAAGCAAAACTGAACTTTCTGAAATAGAATTGACGCAAGGCCACTGAACAGTAAAAG
>PNEQ01070282.1:6592-19092 GCA_003012365.1 Medauroidea extradentata
ATATATATATATATATATATATATATATATATATATATATATATAGAGAGAGAGAGAGAGAGAGAGTGAGAGAGAGAGAGACAGAGAGAGGGCAGCTACCATTTCTAATACCGGCAACTTTTCTGTACTTATTTATTACATTATTATTACACCGAGAACAGCAAAATGCTCAAATCTTACATGATTTAAAATTTCATATATGCGTATTTCATACTCATAGTTTATCTCTACAAAATATCACGCAATTAACAGACACATACACCATTTCCAAGTGTTAAGTTTTTGCTATGAATTTTTACGGTATAGTGTGGCGAATCTGTTGTGAAACCGCACTATAACCATTTGGCGAACTTACGAATTTCTTCAATATGTAAAGTTGACTGAGAAAGTTTAGCCGCCGTGACACCAGAACTAAAATACACTGCTCAGTTTACGTACATATATATATAGAGAGAGAGAGACAGAGAGAGACAGAGAGTCAGAGAGAGAGAGGGGGGGTGAGAAATGAGAAAATGGCAGAGAGAGTTATTTGTTACTCTGCACTTATACTGGAATTTTGATGGTTTAATATATGTATTACCACTTTTTTAAATAATCACAAAATTATGATATTTCACGGGGCTGAAACTGACATAAAATCACAGAAAATCTTGAGTATAGATATATTTAAATATGGTTTCAAATGAGTGAAGTGAAACAGGTAAGTAAAATTTGTGCGTCTTTTGTAAACAATATTAATAAACATGCTGTGCTCGTTTCATAACTGTACAAATACAAGTAATATGTGCACCATATATCAGTTTTACATACTTTGTGAACTGTAGACTTCGAGTACTATAAAAATAAAGACATAAGTTTAAACAGAATGTTAATATTTCTAAAATTCCTATTATATATTTGTAACTGTAGTTTTTACAATCTCTACCATCTTAAAAAAACATAACACGTGTACATTAAATTATATTTTATGATCCGATAAACGATGCTTTAAAAACAAAGTTGGCAATACACTTTCGCCTTGTATCCGTTATCTTTAAATTCACACGCATAGTCACATCCCTAGTCTGAGTGTTCATACAACTACGTCTTTTACTATTGAAGATGGGGATGAAAATGTTAAACCTCATTTCTGCATACTACTTAGGTCGTTGTTCAACAATACATTATTCAAGCGTGAGCTGTTCAAATACAAGTGTTTTCAGTATTATCTTTATTGTTTTATCACTCACATTACTTAGCAATACACTTTTTTGTCATAATACGTGAAGTATGTTCTACCAATGCCGTGGTATTTAATTAATTATGTCGTCGAATATACTAGGATTCGACAGTGCGGGATTATAAACTAATGACTAGAACATGTTAGTTTATAAATTTAAATATAGCTTGCATTTTTCATACACTAATTTAATGTTTTAAAGTGGGTATACTCTGTTCACTCTTTCTCTATTGAAAGAAGACGATATAAGAGAATTCTGAAAATTAATATGTCTACTGTAAAAACCCTTTACTGTGTACATTTTTTGAATGCCTGTTGTTTTTACAATACAAATTACTTCCTGCAACCCTCTTTTCTTGGACGCATTGTATTATTAATTAATATTAAAATAAATATTTTCGTAATTTATTAGTTGTATGTTTCGTAAGACGTCACTTTACAAAACATACAACCAATAAATTATGAAAATATTATAAATTATTTTAATTAAAGTTTTTTTATGCACACAGAATGTTCTTAGTTCAGATACATATAAGGAAACTAAATGTTTAAAGAAATATAATTTTATTTACAACTCATTTTATAAAAATAATATAATATGTCTTTATATGTTTGGTCTAAATAACCAGTCATATAATGCAAGATACGACATAATACAGTTTTGTAAATGCACCTTGAAGAATTTAAAATTCGTGGATCGTATTTTTTTAGTGTAAAGAGCTTTGAGGTTAAGACTTCTGAGTTTAATGAGAAAGATAAGTATTTATATTATTGGGATTAAAGTCTCGTCAACGGCCAAGATATTAGCTATGGTACAAATGTCGTACGAAACAGAAAGTCAAGGGCGGAAATGGCATTACTTTCCTTAATAAGGAAATAAAAGTTTTCAGAAAACCATTTAAAAACTAAAATCTTGACGGCTGGTCAGGATATCGAACCTAGGTAATAACTACCTCAAGTCAATTTCTTTGTTACTTTTCCTTATCACTCAGATGTCTCATACGACAAAGTTTTATACAGCTATAAGTTTATAATAAAAACACTAACGCTAATGTTGACATTATAATATATAATGGAAACTCTGATCACATGGTTCAGATGACTATGCAGTTTCAATCACTATGACAGCCACTGATATTAATTAATTGAATTAAGGTGATCTGGAATGTTTTCGTTACTGTAATTTTTTATATTAGTTCGTTACTTTTATATAACATGCACCAATAAGCTGAAAAATATACAACAACGAATTGCTTCATCACGTTGGTCATTTTTGCTTCCTGCTTGCTAGACTGGAGTACTAAATGGCATGTCTAGTGAGAAGAGTAACTACGATACGCCTGTCGTCTCTTCGAAATGTCAAACACATGTGCGTGGCGGGTTGCCGGATCGCAGTTGGGCAGGGACTTCATTACGTAGTTTACGGCCCTTTCAAACTATCAAATTTTGCTTAAATTTTCTTTAAAATTTATTGAATTAAATTTTTGAATATCATGTGAAGCAAATCTAACGTCATAACCGTGGCCATTTTGACTTTCAATTTATTGAATGTCATGAATTTCGTCAAAGATTTACGTTTCGAACATGTTTGAAATTTTCTTTAATCAATATATTTAAAGAGAAAAGTGGTTTTCCTAACTCTATTAATTCAAACAACACGTATATTTTATTACGTATGCGAAATATACAATATCAAAATAACTACAAGCATTATTAATTTTAAATAATACATAGGCCTACGAAAACAATATGACATTTTCTACTGGCGAAAACAAATATCGTGCAGTGTTAGGAAATATTATGTTATAGCTTCATTATTTATTTTGGGCATCATTTGTTTATAAATTATGTGATAGCTATTCAAGTGCTACCTTCAATGTTTATTGTTTCAAATTTCTGGAATACTGTGCTATTAATCAAATTGAACTCAAGAAATTGAACTACAGAAATGTTTGACAGTGTGAGAAATGGCCTTTAAATAGTTGTTTACCTCTTCCATCGTTTGCCAAAAGCTTCGATGACAGCTGCGATATTTCACCATGTGAGAGAAATGCTAGAGAGAAGTGCCAGTGTTAAATACTAGCTTGCTTGTAACTCGGCAAGAAGATGGTATCCTACATTAAGGCCAAACTACAGTGGAACCGGTGACTGCGCAAGCGCTAAACATTCACGAGCTGCGCAGGCCGAGAGTTGCAGTTCCTTGTAATATTAGCCTGAATTCTGATTGTACAAGTACGCGTTTAAGATCACATCCCTGTGTTTGTGTATGTGTCCCTAAAACATTTCAACTCGTGGACCTAAATGTATCCAACTTATCACTAACCCTTATGTAATTTGTTAGTTTTGTGTTCTTTATTTTCGAAATGGCATACACTTAAACATACTTTAATCACTTTTGACATCTAATAAACCATTTCCAGTAGTCAACTAAATCTGTACATATTATCTAAATAAAGTGATTTTACATCATATTTTTTTGTTCAGTCTTGTTGAAATTTTTACAAAGGTAACCACTGGAATATTCATCGGAATTGCTAAGTATCTCAATAATCACTATTCAGAATTTCATAAAACTCGACACACGTACATTAAAAGCGCTCATGAAGGAGACCTGACATTTTTTTTTATTCCGTATACGTATGTTCAAACTCGTGGACATTTGACAAAACTCATGAGCTATTTTAAAGAACCGTTCACATAAATCGCATCAAACTACGTACACATGAAGTACTTTGTAAAGCGAAGTGATTTTTTATTTATTTGTTCATACCACAAAAATAACAATTAGGTCTGCGGAACAATTTCTTTTCAAATTTAATTTTACTGAACTCTGTACACATTTAATACCACGTAACGTAAACGAAGCTTAAATGTGTTGGTCAATGCGGTATTAAGTGAAACATTTTCATAGTTTAGAAGTTATTATGGCATTAATACATAATATTTAGTGCATGTGTTTTAGTAACTCTCGTATCGACTGTTACCTAATTAAATATTTTTTCACTTCAATTTCTTAACATCGTTTTAACTTGTCTTACTTGCTGTAGGTCCAACATACAAAAAAGGTATAATTAGAATATATTACGATACTTCCGCATATTACATGAGCTAGAAAACCTATTTTTAACTTTTTTGTTAACTTTCACGCACATTGAGGAAAATCAATACGTTTGTTAATAATTCTGGTATATTGAAGTTTCCTAACATAGTAATTTTTCGATTGAAATCACCGCAATTCTGAGCGTTTTATACTCACACTAACTTCAATTTACCAACACGAACATAAACTAATCTCAATCGACAGTGGAAAGGTACGGGTAAAAGAGGGATAGCGATCTTCGCAGAACGTTGCACATAACATTATTACGAGTATGTTTGAGCCTCTCTAAATGTGGTAATGCCAAGAAAGCGTTAGACGGCCATTTTGGAAAGAATATTATTCTGCTCGACGACTGAGTACTTGCGATATGTGGATGATACCTTGGAAGAAGAGGCAGCACAACGCTCGGAGTTGATTTAGTTTTTTTAAAGGATATTATAATATACCTGCGGAAGTACAAATATTAATAGAAAGTATAAAAATACTCATTCACAGAACACGAATAATATAATTGATAGAGTCGAGATCGTGGTGTTCCCTGCATTAAAATTACACATATTTTCCTTATAGTTTAAGGAATTTTCTGAAGTATGACGTATGTTCACAGTTTACAGAACGTTCCAGAAGAGAAACGTAACAAGAGGGTAATAAGAGCGAACCAATGTACAATACCAGTATCTTGTGGTGTTGGTAAGGAGAATATTTTCGGCTCATTCTGGACCTTAAATGCTATTTTGGTGTAGTTTTCCCTTTATCCTGTACCACTAGGGGTTCCATATTAATGAGAAGAATAAGAAAGAAGACACTAACGTACATTTAAAAGGGTTAAAGGATAATAGAGACACACATAAGGTGAGATATGAACGATTTTTTATTTTGAATATTTTATTACTTGTCGATATGATTTTCTTATTGTTAGAAAAATATACGTATTTTTGTTTTCTAATGTGTAGCCTATTCATTTCCATTATTTTTGGATCATATATTATATTATTGTTAATTGGGAAGTACCTAACAATATTTTTATTTCAGTGCAAATGTTTGCTAGCCCATAAGGGAACTAACTTCTAAAGTTGGGAGAATTTAAACAATTTAATGTTGGCTGTGTTCCGAGCTAAAAATGTGTGTGTTAACCAGATTGTTATAGTATTATAGGCCAAACATCTTCTCTGAGCCGGAATTCCGTAATAGTTACTACTGTTTAATTGTAAAGTAATGTCGCATTAAAGGTATATTTTAAGGGAGACATTTTCAAAAATTAATAATAATAGTTAACTTACATAAATTGTTAATAGAATATTACTCTCTGAAAATACATAATTGCGAATTTATAAAAAAAACACATCGATAATTAGGTACGCAGTATTTGGATGTACTAAAACAGTAATGGTAGAATGCCTAATCATTATGCAAAGCGATATACTTTAAACCGTATGTTTTCCAAACATAAAAGTGTTTATGCTAATATCCCGTCACGTTTGTAGCCTCACGTCACCTAGTCTGTGCGTGACATTTATTGCCATTAAAAATACAGTATATACATTTCATGGAGCGCGAAATTTTTTTATGGTAAAAACTTGCTGCATTACCTTACAATTCACATCTTATATATTTATCTATTCTTTACCTATTATCTTAGCTTAAGTAGGGAATTATTGTGCGCTAGTTAAAAAAAAACGACAAATATCGTACGAGGAAGGTACCGGAGAGTCACGGCAACCCACCCCGGACGCAGACTTGCTAATGAACGCTGGTGACTGCTTGTTTCGAGGAATAACATGGATTGGAGATGCACAGAATTGAGAAAGCTGCGGGAATCGGAAGATCCCCGAGAAAGTCCATCGACCAGCGACATCATCCGGCACGATTCACACATGCGAGAATCCAGGGACTGACCTCGCTGGGGATCGAGTCCGTATCGCCTTCGTGGGAGGCGATTGGTCTGACCGCTCGGCCGCAGTGCCCCTCTAGTTTACAATTTAAAATTTCATTTAAAAGTTCTACTTATGAGCATTAACAGCAATTGCGTGTGATTTATCTTTTCTGGATTTAGAGATTTTTAAACAAACTTTCATTAAATATATCGTACTGTTATGATATGATCAAGCAGGCCGTGCAGTGAGAGAGTTTCCGGCTGCATTTAGGCCAGCGTTGGTCATACCATATCAGAACAAACTGATCACTAGATCCTAACTCCGAACACAGCGGCTCATGTTATTATTTTCATTTTCATAATAAAATAATTCTACTGAACTAATGTTTAAAAAAAGGGAAATATACATTAAGTAACTATTGGTATTTGGATACAAATGATCAAAAGTTACTTTCTTGAAGTGTACTTTAATATATGCACCTCTAAACCTAAACCGTTATTAAAAGCTATATAATTTGGATACGTACTAATACACGGGTTTCTCTACACATTTACAAGTTCTATTAATTTCCCTTTAAAAAATAGTGTGAAATTACACTTAAAGAGTTCTTGGATGATTTTGAATTTTTGTATTGTAATTTTCTGAAACAACTATATTCTGCGAAATTGTGCACAAATAGGCCCAGAAAAAATAATTCGGGCAACACGATTCTGCTGGAAATATCTAAATTATAAAGCTTAATAAACAAACATGAACGCTTCAAATTACGTATTTTTAATACGCGTATAAATATCAGTTTAGTGACATTTCTTCGATTGGCGTAGTTTTCTACCGTGCTGTCATTTGAAATAAATTAATATTAAAAAAATTATTTCTAAAAACAAGCTTTAATTTACATGCACTTAAACGTTGAAAAAAAAACTTAAAATTATATCAAATCCATTGTTTTATTACGTTACACAATTTATGTGACATAAATGCTTGTCGTGGGATTTACCTATTTTATAAAAAATATATAAATATTCTTAGAATTGATTATGTCAAGACCAAATTACATACCGTATTCTTGTTTGTTTACAAAGGTAAATCCGGCGACAAGCTAATATATCGTATAATTGGTGTAATGTAATAAATTGATGGATTTGTTAACTTGACTTTTTGTGTTGCGATCATTCAGTATTTTTAATACGGCAGTAATTTTTCCATATTAAGCACAGTGCATAGTTTGACATATATGAGGATATATTTTTTTTAATAATTCATGAAACTGGGTATATATATATATATATATATATAATATCAACGGTCATGACATTTGTGTATTTTGTTCCCCCAATGTTCACATTTTCAAAGCTTTAATATTTTTTGTATAAAATATTTCTGAAAGGAATCTTTTTTTTTTTTTTTTTTTAATTTCATCACACTTGGTACGTATATACTTATTTGTAAGCTGCCTCGGCTTATATGTATTTTCTTCTTTTCGTGTTCATAATTTAAAATTGGTCCGTATTAAATTAATTTTCCGAACACAAAAATATCCTTCAGATTTTCATCAAAATTGGTGTACATATATGACTTACAAAAGATGACTTGGATTTTTTTCAGCAATTATTATGGAGGCTTGTTGAACGTATTTTGATCACACGAGGCAACTAAGCAACCATTTTTCAAAACTGCTCATACTCGGTACACATATAATTCTTAGCACAGTGACTTCACTTTTACATTTTTGTTCATGCCCTATTCAAACTTTCTAAATGTCGTCAATTTGAATACGTTTTGCTTACACGAAATATTGTAACGAGATCGTCACAGTTTGTAAAGTTTGTTTATATAATTTGAGGATCTAATGAACTAAGAAAGACATTGCTAGAAAAAAAAACATCAGAAGTTTTAGTATTTCGACAGTTCCCGCCTTAATAAAGTAATTTTTGTTGAACTTAATTAATTTAATGTTATTATTGTTTTGTATTAGATTAAGAAAATCTCTCACTCATAGTTATTTATAGTTACTCCTAATTATTTCTCATAGACGTTAAATTATCTAGAAGCTATTTGAGAGTGTTATTGAATTTCTGAAAACGCTCATATAACATTTCTTCTTTGAAAATATTGCAAATATTTTATGAATAGGTTAATATTACCAAATTATTGCGTAATTGTTTATTTAAATATTTTTCTTAATTTATTCCAACATCTGGTTAATATTTTAATGTGAATTTGAAATATGTGTTTAAAATTTTAATTACTATATGATTGTACATAATATAAGTCTAGTTCATATTACTTTGCAAGTAAAGAGTACTTATCTACTCCAGAGAGGTTTCTCTGAGCAGATTTCAGGTTTTATACCTATTTTGTTAATTGGTTGCCAAGGCAACGGCTCCCGATTTGAAAGAGAACATAGATATGCTATATGAAAAGAGGAAGTAGAGAGAGTTCTCTTAATTTCGATGGAATAATCATGTGGTAGAATCGGCCCAGCAGCAAAATGCATAATTTAATTTCTACCGCCGACCTAAGGTTAGCTCAAGGAACTTACTAAATAGACGATAGTATGTCTGTTATTTGTAGGCCATTTTAAGAAGAGGCTCACATCAGTAAAAATATTTAGGCTAAATTTGAGGTGTTATGAAGACGCCGAGAACTTCAGATCTGCATTGTAAGAATAGCCATTTTGAATACCTATGCCTCTAGCGTCCCTATGTATATCCATCTTGTGGACAAGGCCGACCACTTCAAATATTGACTTGGATAATTCCATCAAAATTTATTTCACAAAATTTACGCTTACAAAATTTAAATTAAATCGTAACATTTTATTCCATTAGAGGTTGGTGTGCCTAATCTTTGTCAACGAACTCAAACCCAGTGGTCCTGAGTTAAAAGTTATGTTCCACGACTGAGCACCATACATAATAGAACCTAAATTTTAATTTTATCCCTAGCCGAGGAAACCTAGTATCACATTTTTAACCAAACTCAATATCTTTTCTACTTTGTGGTAAATTGTGCCTAAACTATGTGTTTGACCTAGGGTGAGAGATTTTAGATAAAATTAAATAATTTTTTTAATATACTTCATTATCCTCAATAAAGTGCACTATATCAAGTTTCAATGCTGTGTCTATGTTTTGGTGATGAATCTACAAGAACCTACATTTTGGTAAGAAAATTATCTCCTGCAAACAGTAATTAAACTTACAAATAATTCTATACTCAACTCACCTTATTTACCGTCACACAAATGTTTGGAACTACTACTATTATAGTAAAGCAAAAATCAATCAACACAAAATCAATACATAAAATATTATTGCAATATCTACGGACATATTTTTTTCCGAATTTAATTAAACTCAGTAGGCTACTCATATAGTACTTAGTAAGTTAATGTGGTGTTTATGTGTTTAGTTTGTACAGAGTTCTTACTGTCGAAGTGGTGAAAATCTACAAATTTTTAGATCATATTAGATATATGATTTACCAAATGTTTTCAGATTTTCATCAAACTAGGTTCACAATTAGTTTGAATCAAAGTGACACCACATTTAAGTATTTTATTCATGTACTGTTAATAGTTACGCGAGTAAAAAAATTTCTCGCATGACATATCTAAATGAACCAACATAAAGAATGCAACTTACATCTGTACCCACGTAGCACCAAATAAAGGGACTTTAGATGCATGCATATATAATACAATATTAAGTTTTTAAATACTTCTGTCCTTCGAAATTTTTAATCACGTGTAGTGTTTAGCAACCATATTACATACACATAGTAATTTAACGTGAATTTAAAATTGTTGTATCATGCAATTTTTAGTAGTGCATTAAACCCCCCTCCCCCAATTAGATGATTTTACGACATGAACACATAATTTGATTGTATGTCATTTGCAGGACATATGAAAAGCCAATTTAACCCAAAGTCTTAATTGTTGTAGATCCACAAAGATAGAAGGCATCACAAAGATAAAGTAACGTATTAACATGTAATATTCCGTTCCGTACCGCAACCAGGGGTGACTTTGGACTTTGGACTTGGGACACTTTTATACTACTTTTTTTTATAATTGTCAACTTTGAGTAAACATATAATGATTATACATCACGTATATATTTCTATTATGTTTCTACAGCAAATAAATTTCTTTATTATATATTGTAATGACATAAGGTCACCCAAGTGCTTAAAGTCACCCACGCTTAGAATACGAAAAAGGTTATAAATGCTAAGGTATATATTTACATATATTTTGACGAAAGTAGATTTATAATTTATACTGGAATCTTCTTGTTTTTAATATGCGTGGGAAGAAATTAAGAAAAAAAAGAATATTTTCGTCAGAGAATCACTTAACCCATGCTGTAAGCTAGCGCAGAGCAGTATACCTTCATACAACAGTCAGTATAGCGAGGCGGGCATTACGTAATTTCTCAAATGTAACGGGCGACTATTGTAATATTACATGCACGTCGATCGCGCCCTGCACAGCACGGATTTTAAACACTTTCGCACAATTTTTTTTTTAATTAAAGGCCAAGCTTAACGTTTTGAAAATATATATAATCTTCTATAAATTTTGGTTAAAAATAAAAAATTGTATTCTGATTGAAATTTTATCTCCGAAGCTTGGGAGTGTTTGTTTACAAAGGTTAGCTTTTACCACGGAGTCTATTCAACTTCAGGTTGGTTATAAATTCATTTGGTGTAATGCGTACCTGCATTATGTGTACCCTTTCACCCACATTTACGCTTCCCAAGTTAAGCACAGTTAAATTAATTTGGGGCTTCCCGAGGGTTTACCAAATTGTCACAGTTTCGCGTTGCGTTGTCCGATCCCGCGAATAACTTTGCCCCACATGTCTGCTTAATTTTTTTTTAGTATTATCATAATATTTATCGTATACCTTGACGTCACGCCTTTTTATAACGAGTATTTCTACTTAGTTTTGATCATATATTCACGTAGTTCAGTTCCGTACCCGTGATTTACCTGCAATTCTTCGTACGTAATTTTGTGATACTAATATTTACATAACAACATGTTTAGTTTGTTTGCTTGCAAAAACAATATAAGCGTATTGTATTTATTGTTATTAATTTATAATTTTTAATGCTGCCTTTTCTTATAATATTAGTGTACACATTTATGCACTGAATTAATGGGGTTTTAATTTAGATCCCTGTTATATCAGTCATGTTCAATTCAGTGCTTGTATATTTGTATGTACTTGAGAATTACATTTTAAGTATCTTACCCTAATGCCCGCAATAACAAAGATGCAGACATGTATGCGACAATGTAACGAAACATTATATTTTACTATAGTGTTATTGTTATTTGACGAACTCAAATTGTCTTCGCGTCAATAAATTTGCTATGATTTCACTTGACAATGAATGAATCTTATTATTGTAGTCACCATACTGCTGTTAAAATTGGGACAACAATACAGTTTGGTTGTCTCTACTATACAGATTATTCCTGCAACAATTTGTTCTGTAGAAGTGACCATCTATTACGCAAACAATGGGTAACCTGTACTACATATACTAAGCCAAACAAGTTGTCATAGAAACAGCCAAGACAGTACCAACAATATGTACTGTTTTTGCTGCTTATACGTTTGTTAGACAGTTTATTGTACGATTTTTGACTTAGTTAGTGGCACATACACTTGCATCGAAGTATTTAACACAATCATAAATTGCAAAGGAATAATTTCTGTTTTATGAAATTTTGTTCACAGCGTACAGAAAAATTATATTATGTTTCTTGTTATGCAACTTATAACACTGTTTTGTAACTGAAAAGTAACTATTTAAACATTTAATTAATTATTTACGTCCATGTTAATTCAGATATCGTTTAACATAACTTTTTCTTAACAGACTTAGCTAGCATACTATGTGAAAAGCAAACGTGAATAAGGTGAATGTATATTATATTTATTAGGTAATTAGTATATCCAATATTTCTATTTAAAATTAATTAATTTTCTGCCAATAACACTAGCTGTTAAAATACTCTACTCTACATATCCGTTTCGCTTTGTTAGTAATGGCAATCCAGAGCTAAACGTGCGAGAGAAATTCGTGTGTTTGGTTCTAGCACCATCGAGAACCGATTACTTCCATGCAAATCCCGTAAGCAATAGGAGGCGTATTTTCTCGGGCGCTGGAAATGTGGTCCGGCGCCGACACAATGGGACACGCGGTCGGAATTGGTTGGGTGTCGGGAGAGGGGAGGGGTGCCAATTCGCCGGTCCTTGTCACGTGACCACCCTCCTTCCTCCAG
>PNEQ01070282.1:21592-29895 GCA_003012365.1 Medauroidea extradentata
TTCTTGCTACATTACTTCGAGCCGACCCTAGTCGCGCTACAGTGTTTTTTCTTAGCAGGACAGTAGCTGCTGAGATTTACATTCCTCTGTCAGTTGTTCTGTCGTACCTCCGTCTTCATGCCACGTGCTGCTGCCGTTGCAGTGCGTGATTTCTGTATTTCACCGCGTGATTTCGATGCAGTTTAGCGATTCTGTTCACGTGATCGTCGCATGCTACTTGCTTCAATGCGCACTTTGCCGATGTTGGTACTGTTGCTAACCATTTTCGATGCTCTTTTGTTCAACGCTTCTACAGCTTCTTCCGTTGATTTTCTTAATACGATGATTGTATATTTTATGTACGTAAGCATGACAGCACTTAAAAACGTTAAGTATTAAGTTCTAAATTAAAGTTTTACGTTTATTTATATGTGTATTTCTCGCGACCTACGTTAGCTTTTCCTTTGACCTTCAAATCAGGTGGTAGTGTGACGTCGTGTTCTGTGACCTTGCACATCGGTATTTGGAGTCGTTATTTATTTCCATTCGTATTGAGAATTTTGTGGATATTTATTCCAATTGTTTAATTGCTAATATCTTAATTTATATGCGTGTCTCTTATTTGGTGTGTTTAATGTGTTATTTTGAATCATGTTTTTCAGTCGCCTGTTTCAATACTTCTTAAATAACCTGCCCGACGACTTAATTTCTCTCTCGTTATTTTTATGTACTTAAATGTATATATTGACTGTATCACGTCTGGTTTCCATTTTAAAACTTTCAGAAAAGAATAATGGTTTGTTTAGTTCTTTCCGTTAACGTACATGTAACTGAACATTCTGCCGCTAGATGGTTTCAGAGTTTCACGGCCGCCATGTTGTGGTCGCATAGTAGCCAACTTCGTACTCACGTATTTCAATTTGGTAGCATTGTTTGTTTACTTTTTACGTTCGATGTGCGTTTAATATTGTGTAGCATTTTCATATTTCGTATAATGTATTCGGTATTTAACTTTAATAGAGTTAAAGTTTTTAAAATTATATTTGTGTGTGTTTACATACGTATTTACCTTCTCAAGGTCTTATGTTGGTAAATTACAATTTTATTTTGAGCCTTCTATTAGGCCTAACTACTTAAACATTTCAGAACTCATTTTTTTTAAACATTTGACAATTTTCATATGTTTTCGTGAATTTGGTACTTGGCCTACATTCAATTTACAATATTTCTTTATTCGATTATATTTTTAATATTTCAGTGTTTTGTGTTACCTAACTTATTTAAATCCTATTTGTCTATTGTTTGTTTTGTTGTCTGTTTAGGGTCATTTGAATTGCTTGGATACTTTTAACCTTGCTTAATTTTCAATGGTCTTCTGTTTTAACATTTAATGTGATGGGTTTAATTTGATTCTTTATTCCAGGTTTTCTTTCAAAAGCATAGATACTTGTTGTTTTGTTTTGTTGACAGTTCTGGTGCTTCATGGTGCTTCTTGGGTGGATTGGTTGGTTGCACTGATATACCTGGAGTAGCTGCTTTTTCCCCAGTGTGAACCCTGCAGTGGCACACTGTTTCAGCTGCCTCTGGTGGTATTGGTGTAGCTGGCTTCCTGCTCTGTTGCTGCTATGTTGTACCAGGGTTTGTCGTCTCTTTAAGGTAGTGTCTTATCCATTGGTTTTTCTTGCTAATTTTGACAAAATTTTAGCATCATATTTTGTTTTCTTTGATACACTTAGTTTTTTTACTGTTGTTTTGAAAGCAATGTATATTTACACACATTTAATTTACATTTTTATCTACACATTTAAAACAAAACTTAATTAATTATTTGCATTGAAATTTAATGAAATTTTCCATTCTTATGAGTAATATTTAGTAAATTAATTCTTTTTATTCACGATTTTAAATTTATTTGTAATACCTACATTTTTTTATCTTATGCTAAAATTTTGGCAATGTAACTTAAATTTTGTGTCTTCTTGTTTTTGGGTTTTGGCTTCACGTTTCGGTACTTCGGTACTCGTGTTTTCACATTTGTTGTGAGCACGTTTTGTGTGGTTGTGATATGGGACGCAGTCACTTCGTGTTGTCTTCTCCTTGAGACATCATAGACATTGCGATAGTTTTGGTCTTCTATAAAGAAATTTTTTTATATTGTTGGGTCATATTTTACTTTCTGTCCCTTTCTTCTCTTTTTAATGTGGTTCACATATGTAATGATTTTGGTATGGGACTTTGTCGTTTCATTAGTGACCATACTTTGTGGCAACTTAACCTCTTCGCTGTTTATTAATTTGATTTTTACTATTTCTTTTGGTCTTGTTGGTTGCCAGTAAATTTTGGTTGTCTTGTTTTCGGGTTTTCAGTTCTTTTCAGTGTGGAATTTGTCTGGTGTTGTTGTTTTTTGTTGCTGGTGGATTGATCACCTGCCAGCAGCACTGAACACACACTTTTGACTAGCCTAGCTAGTGACAGTCAGGACTTTTTGCTGGACTTGTGCCAGTTTTGTTGGGTTTTTGTCCTTTTGTTTTGTGTCTTTTGTTTGGAGTCATGTGCTTGTGGGTCTGCAGCCTCTTCACATGTTTTGTTTGCCTCTTAGTAGGTTTGCTCCTGGACACTTGGACAATGCCTTTCTTATGGTGTGCGCTGCCGAAAAAACTGCAGTACTAGGTTTAAGTTTCTTTGTACATATTAGTTTGTAAGTTTGCTTGAAGGAGTCGTGATTTGGGCATTTCGTTTCCCTTCACGTTTTGTTTCTCCTTTTCGTTTGTTTGGGGTTGTGGGAAGTTTCTTGACACCCTGTTTTGTCCCTTTGTGGATTTTGTTGTCCTGGGTACTTGTTACCTCCACTCTATTTCGTGCTGTCAGCTACACTTGCAAGCTACTGTTTGTTTGTATTTTAGTAAATTTAAAACTCTTCCTATTTCTTCTTCACATGTTTCACATTCTATGTTGATACTTATTATCATTGTTGAACTTATTCATATTTTTTTTATTTTCATTCATTTTGGTGCTTGTTTATTATTATCAGTAACACATTTATATCTACCTACGTGTTTACTTTAGGTGTTTCTGTGTTTTCCATGTTAAAAATGTTTCCTTTATTTTTGTCGACGCTAACGTCTCCTTTCAAAGCAGAAGTGTGTGCCGTATCAAATACGACACGACTTAAATAATATACATATTCTTTTTTTTTTTTTCATTTATGTTTCTTAAATTCAGGCAAATTATAATTTTTTTGTGTTGTTATTAACTTGTTTAATATTATATTAACAATAATAAGTGTTTTTGAGTAATTTAATTTTATTAACGAGATTTCAGAAAGTTCACTTTCAATTACAGCTATTTTTTTCTTGCTACATTACTTCGAGCCGACACTAGTCGCGCTACAGTGTTTTTTCTTAGCAGGACAGTAGCTGCTGAGATTTACATTCCTCTGTCAGTTGTTCTGTCGTACCTCCGTCTTCATGCCACGTGCTGCTGCCGTTGCAGTGCGTGATTTCTGTATTTCACCGCGTGATTTCGATGCAGTTTAGCGATTCTGTTCACGTGATCGTCGCATGCTACTGTGCTTCAATGCGCACTTTGCCGATGTTGGTACTGTTGCTAACCATTTTCGATGTTTTTTTGTTCAACGTTTCTACAGCTTCTTCCGTTGATTTTCTTAAGACTTTGCCGTCAACCACCGTATCGTCAAGATGAGTGTGTTTGGTGTTCCTGCCTTTTTGGCAGATCTTGGCACTTAAGTTGCCATTATTTAACCATTTTTATAATGTAGCAAAATTTATATTTTGATATTGTAGAAAAACTGTAGTGCTACATTTTTTAAAAATATTTTATCGTGGTTGTTTCATCTATAATTTCGTTAAGTGATTATCTTCGCCCTCGTCTGTGAGGGTTCGCGTCCTGCCGATTCGCGTCCAGGCCGATTCTCAACCTGGATGATTCTCATCTTGGAATATTCATGTCCCTGCCAATTCGCGTCTAGGCCTATTCACAAGCTGGACTATTGACGAGCTGACCTGTAGTCTCTACTACAGAAGTCCAGTCTTTCTGGCCTATTTTGGGGCATTTTCTTCACCTTTTCATCTTCTTTGTTTTGCCGCTGTAACTGGGAAACATGAAGCTACCCCAGCGTGCTGTACTCTTCTACTGCAAGACTTTAAACAGATAAGCCATAATTAAATTTGTATATTTTAATCTATAAATTAACAGCTGTCACACTTACCTTTTTTATGTAATACTTGTATGTGTTTAATAGTTAATTTGAATTTGATAACATTTTAAAATTTTATGAGGCCTAACGGATGCATCCAATTTACTTGTAAATTTTTTTATCAATTTATTACGTCATTGTTTCAGACGTACAGTTTTTTTTTGCCATTAGAATGGGCATTTATTGTTTCAATAATTTTTAATTGTGAATTTAAGAAAAATAATAATTGTATAATCAATTCACTATTTACATTTATCTGTGCCTGCAAGATTTGGGCTTTTTATAATTTTAGTACAATTTCATTACTAATGGACTATTTATTCATCGATGTCAATAATGTTGTGAATTTTTATTAAGAAAAAAAGAAAACAAATTAAAATATTTAATATTGCAGTAAAAATTAAATAATCATTTTGAGCAACCACAAATTTCAGAGTTCTCATTTAACATATATTCATATTTTCCTCTGGTGTGTATTGTTTACTATGGCGAGTGAGCCTATATAATTATTTAAATAATTATTTTTCTTTGCCCGTTGCGTATGGTAACCCAGCATTTATTTAATCGTGCATTGCTTTCACTTTGATATTGTTTGTTTACAACAGCTTCCTCTGGTTTTTGTGTGTTTGTTAATGTGCCACCTTCTGTTTTCTTCTATGTTTTTATTGGTGGGCATTTTTTGTGTTTATTTCCCAGGGACTGTTGTTCTGGATTTTTACGATTAATGGCTATTTTAAATAATTCATTAACCTACCATACGCACACGGCGCAGATGTAACATCTTTCGGCGGTGGCAAGAGTGTCCCCATGAAGGGCAGCCAGAAAAGTCCAGCCAATATATTTATTTTCCTTCTCTCGTCCTAACTACTTGATGTGCACACAGCTCTAATTATTCTATTTGAGACTTTATTTTTCGATCACAACCTCTGCAAAATTAATTGAACAACGAAAATTTAAAAATTTGTTAAAATAGGTAATATTCAAATGTAAGTTAATTAATTTTTTTTGTGTTGGGGATCCCCTTGTTTAACTTAATTATGATATTATTAAGCCATACGTGCTTTTCTTGATTTGTTAATGTACCGTGTTGGTTAATTTACATACACCAAATACACATTGTGCAAATCATTTATTGTTATCAAATCTACTGATCAAGGTATTAAAAAAAATTTTTTTTTAATTATCACATTTTTATTTACTAGACCTAACTCATTTCATAAAGTTTAATATACAGAGGCTCTCATGCTCCAAATTTAAAATTAAATTAATTTTTTGTATGGTATATTAAATATATTATCTTTAATGTGAAGTGTTAGGGAAAGGAGGCTCGGTCCTTTCTCTGATCTATAATAAGGAGCACCGATCAACAACTTGTGTCCACGTTAGTACCGTTTTCCCCTTTCTTTGCTTGGCTGGCCTAGGAGCTGTCTTGATCGGTTTACCCTATTGGTTTACCCTTCCTGGACCTCCTAGGTTGGTTGGTAAAGTTTGGGGAAGTTACACCAGCCAGTACAAAATGGTAGCAGAGCGTGGTTGTTGATTTGTGTTTCCTTTTGTGCATGCTATTGCATGTTGCTTCCCTATTTGCTTTGGGAAGTTGGTACATGGTGTCTTTCACTCAGCGCCACACTTTCGGTTTGCGCTAGGGTTAATTTAGGGTTTTGTTATTGTGTGTGTGTTTTTGTGTTTTCTTGTGGGCACACAATTTTTCTCTGTGTTTGTCTTTTCTTACCTAACCATGGCAACTATAGTACCTGAATTTCTGCGAAAAGATGAGTGCCAATATAAGTGTACCATCAGAGGTGCACAGGCACCTGAAAATACTGCTGCTTCTTATAGAAGCACCTTGCGTGCAGCTTTATTGATTGAGAAGCCCATTGATTTAAAATATTTAGAGTCTATTGACATTGAAGAGGAATACAAAAACTGTGTTTCTAAAGTCATCATTTTAAAAGAGATTTTTGATAACCTGGAGGATGATCCTAGTTCTCCTACATACCCCAGACTTAAAAATAGGTTAGCCCACCTTAAGAGGCGCACAGAAAACCTTTTGTGTAAGTTTTCTGAAAAAGTTACTGAATCCCAGGTTCAATCCCTGGAAAATATTAAAATTAAAATTCAGGAAATGTTTGAGGCTCTCGGTAAACTCGAGGCTCAGTATTTACCTCCTCATACCTCCACAGGAGAAACTTCCTAGACTGCAATCCTTTCCTACCAACTCTCTAACCTTGAGGTCAGTGCACCAACTGGTACCAACTAACTTTCTCAACCTACACTGTTCAACCTAGGTGGTAACCCTTCTGGAGCCACCACACCTTTCTGTGTACCTGTTACATTGTCACACAGGCTGTACCTTTGTTTACTGCACTTTCTCCACACAATAATGTTGTTAGTGGGACTTATCCACACATGTCCACTTCTGTGTTTCCAACTACACCTAACCTTGTTTCACCGGTCTTTGGAAAAATTACTCACCCCCTTGAACGAATGATGCGTGTTTTTCCAGCAACTGATGGTTTACACGTGCCTAAATTTTTAGAATATTTAAAGAATATTGTGAAACTTCAGCAAAGTAAAACTGCACCGGAAGCACAACTTCTAGAGTTAATTTACCCATTTACTCAAGGTCCTCTCAGTGAAAGAACCAGATTAGCCATTTCACAACAATTTTCTTTTGATGCGTACCATGCAGATATTTTACATTTTTTTATTCCTGCTAGACTTTTTACACAACTGCAACTCAAAATGTTCAACCGTCTTCAGGAACTTAATGAGTCATTGTCTGTCTTTGCAAGTAGTATTAGAGAGGCTGCTATTGTTTTGCGGTTGACGTCACCTGAAAGTGAAATTGTCAACACTATTCTGGAAGGTTTAGCACCTCAGGAACGCTCTCGCTTAGTTTTTGTCTCAAAACCCACTTCTTTTGCAGAATTAGACATGGCGTTCATACATTCTCAAAACATTCGGTATGCTGACCAGAAACGTGAAAATATATTTCACCAATACAAACCTACCAAAACATTTAAAGATAATAAAAAAAGAATACCTAGTGATCCTAACCTCAGCCATGTGACTGAAAATCCTGCCAAATTGCAAACACCAACCAAACCTCCTCTAACTAGTTTTGAACAAAAACCTATCTCTTGTAACTATTGCAAGAAACCTGGTCATGTTATTTCAAATTGTTTCAAGTTAAAAGCAAAAAACAGGGACCGCGGGGAAGAAAGGTGAGCGATCTTTCCTGTAATCATGGCAGTCCTGCCAATTCTCAATATAATGCTCACATCTTCTTAAAGTCTGTGAATCTTTGCCATCATTTTCAATATCTTTTTGGTTCTCATAAATTTGGTGTCAAGAAAAAAAAATTGAGTATATGTCAAATAAATTTTCCAAATGTTAAAGGTATTCAGAAATTTCCAACCCCTCGTGTTGATGTTATTTTAGGAAGATTAACTATTAATGCGCTTGTTGACTCTGGAGCAGCACGTTCTATTATTTCTGAAAAACATTTTGATAATTTAAGGGAATTAAAGCTGATAAAGTCTGTTGAACCTTGTGATATTCAGTGTTACACAGCATCCAGAAAAGCCTTACCTATTTCTTGTTGTGTTACATTTAAGATAAAAATTGGAAATTTTACATGGATGCATAAATGTCTTGTTTCCAAGAATCTTGGATTAGACTTTATATTAGGTGCTGACTTTATGAAATCCACCGGACTTGTACTAGATATTCAAGGCCAGAATATATTTTTCAAATTTTCTCCCAACGACAAATTTTTTTTTTTTTTCAGATTGTAAACAGAATCAGAACATTTCATCTGAAATAAAGGCTCAATCAAAAGTAATTGCTGATCCATTTGCTCATTTGGACAAGTTACAATGGTCAGCGATTAAAACTCTGTGTGACCAGTTTCCTAACGTTCTCACCTCTAAATTAGGACTAACTGATTTATTAGAGTATGATATAAAATTAATTGATAAGGAATATGTTAAGAGCCATCCATATAAACTAGCACCCCCTAAAATGGAAATTTTGAGAAATCAAGTTCAGGAATTGTTAGATAAGGGTGTAATTGAACAATCTACATCACAATACGCCAGTCCAG
>PNEQ01070283.1:5659-29887 GCA_003012365.1 Medauroidea extradentata
TTTTGTTGATATAACTTTTTCTTGTATTTTGACCAATTTTTGAGTTTTAGTAATTTTAGCTTATTATTAAATTTGCCCTGGTGAAGTGAGTAACTTCAGGTGTTGCAAGCTTCTCCAGGCTGTAGGATTTCTGGCGCCGACGTTGTGGTTGATCACTTGCTTCATGGAATTCTCTCCATGACGTAGGTTATTGACGCACATAGGTCAGCCATCACAGGGGGTTGCTTAAGGTATTGCGCCGCGAAAGTAGTTCTGCTGTTGCGCACCTTTTGTCCCCAACTATTATATTTGTGTGGATAAACAATTTTCTTTCAATGTAAAACCTATAAAAGGAAATTTTGGAATCCTTTGTGATCTGTTTTAAGTGTCATTTTGCGGGTTTTGTTGAATTTTGGATACTGTTGTATCACTCCGCCGAGGTCCGCTATTAGTTACCATGTCCGTCGAGAGTTTGTCAGTCGTGTAGTGATGGTGGAGTGAGAGAGACGTCTACGGGTCGTGAGGGTGCAGCGGGGCTGGCCCTGGGAGCGCTGGAGAGACTGCACGAGGCTTTTGTGCTTCTAGAGTTTTTTTTCTTTGTTTTTGTTTGTTTCGTCTGAACATTGTCAAATGGTGGCGGGAAATACGGGGGTTCGTTTTTTTTTATAAGTGTATTCAGTCATGGCATAGCACTGATAAAATCGCAGGCAACGAATAAGTCTCATCATTACCTTTTTTACCTTGTTTTTTTTGTTTAACTCACGGTCAAACATGGTAACGGCGGACATCTGACCATTTTCCCGTTTATTTGTGTGTTGACCAAACCGTCAGTGGTAAAATATTCATGAAGCAAGTAAAAAAAATGTAAAAGATAAAATCAAAAAATAAACAAGCAGTTACCTTATTACGTGAGTCTAATTTGCAATATCATAACAATAGTTTCCGTCTCCTTTTAAATGACTAAACTGAGCTATCCGGCGCACTTCACCTCATAACCTCAACGCACAGTGACAACAAACCATAACAATAGACAACAGCAACACGCAGCAGACGCAAGGACGCGTCACACACTTATACATGAAACTGCTTGCGATAACACTAAATTTCACTTGTTAGTGTAACAATGCACGAATACAGCATGAGGAATCACTTCTCTTACTTTTGCCTGCACACCATTAAAATGTCCGGCCATGACGGCCGTACCATTCTTCAAGACAGTCTACCACAAGTTTTGCTAGTGCCTCTGCTGACCTATCTCCACTAACATCGTGAAACCCTACAAACCTTTCATATACTTTACCCTTGTAAACATATCGCAACACTGTCGATAGCTGTGAAAAATTAGTAACATCAGATGTTTCGTCAAGTAAAATAGCAACAAATGTTGCTTCTTTAATCTCATTTTTTATCTCTGAAATCATAACATCATGAATGCTTTGAATTAAATCATTTTGAATTAACGGTGACAATCCAGTGAACACAGAGCCTGTAGACAGGTTGACTCTCAATATGTCGTCAAACTCTGTCAACAAATTAACTAGCTCTACATAATTGCCTCAATTGTTGGAATCATTGTTTTCTCTGCGTCCTCGAAGTGACAATTCCTGTTGCCCTAAGAAGCATGTAGCTGCAACCAGTCTCTTCAGTATTTCACGATTCTGTTTTACAGTTTCATTGTGTTTTATTATACTTGCACGCACGTTTCTGTTCATCAAGTTGCAAGTCAATTCTACTTTTACCGAACGTACCGAGCGCTATCCATGCATGTATATGAGAGACTGATTTTTCGTGTCGTGAAATTGCAGTGTGCAAATTACTAAGATCTGAATAACCACGATCTTTACTGTTCCAGGGTGATTTATCATTTGAGAGCAACAGACATGGCCAACAGAAGAGTTTTGTTAGTGTTTCACTGCCACATAGCCACAATGTTTTTTTGTAAAGTTCAGGGTTAAATGTCCGTAAAAAATTTCTGGTTTTATTTTCTGTTTTTAAAATTGCTAAGAGCAAGTGTAGGATGCCCGTTTTTAATGATTTCTAACTTTTCATTGAATGAACATGACTGAAAAGGTTTATTACAAATAGTCTATACGATGTCATTTTTTGAGTTATTCATCTTGCGAAACTGAAATTTTGCTGCAAACATAACGGTACATTTATCACTATTCATCACTAAATCAGCTCCGATTCATGCTGAATGAAATGTCTATTTATACATAATCTTACCTCAAGTTCCCACGCCGCGCGCATATTACGACCGCAGTAAAAAAGAGTTTATCTGTTCATGGAAAATAGAAAAATTATGAATTAAAAGTGAAGGAAATGTGTCTACGAGTGTCATATAATTCTAACGTAAACATTTCCTTAAAAAAAAAATTAACTGAACACACACTAAATGGAATCGTTCACGGCCGCGATGCATCCCGTTCCGTGAAACGTGAATGCACAGACAACTTGTGCATGCATGCGCCCCGCTTTCGCGTGAGTTGGCAGTGACGTCACAACTGGAGAATGGTTGTTGAGAGTACCACAGCGCCTTGCCGCGGCGATTTGAGGAACTATTACAAGTGTCATCCATGCTGGCGGCAATAGGTAGCGCTAGTGTAAGTAGACGCACGTCGCGCAATAATACGTCAACGGAACGCAACGAAACAACGAGATTGACTACGAAGGGAACAACTTGAGTAGAAATTAATTACACAACTGAACAGCAAAATAATTATCAATGATTATAAAATATCACTTTTATTTAGAGCATGCACTGCATGCATTGCATTCATGGAGAATACGCCTGATGTATTATTATTATTATTATTATTATACAATGTATGCTGTTAATTATCATGTCTCTTTATTTAGTAACAGTATTACATTTGCACTGCTACAACATTCACTTACTAGGCCTATGTCACGATCACGGTCGCACTGTTGCCAACCTCCTAAGTCTAGATATATCTCAATTTTTCCCTTTTCAAGGGTGACAAAATTTCATTTTACCCAATCCATACCCTAGAGAAGCTTAACTGACTAGGATTAATGTACTCGGACATATAATAAGAACTAAATACGAACACAAAAAACACTATAAATGTTAAAACAGGCATGAGCCTGTCTAAAATTATGGTGATTATACACACCAAATTGGTGCACTTGCCCACTTCAATGAAAATAATTACAGAACCTGAACACCTAAACACACACTGGCAATATCACCACAGGTATGAGCCTAACTGTCTTAAACATCTATCATCATTACAAATCAAGAAAACATATACTGTGTATAAAAAGAAAGACTCTTGTCACATTACTATCAGTAACAATTAGTTCATGACTAAAGTGTTAATTCTTTAACAGTCTGTATGTACTGTTTTTTTTTTTTTTCAACATTTGTTTATTTGCTCCTGATGGTTTTTGTTCTGAATCCTTATCTCTTACATATTTAGGGCCTACATACACAACATTACTGTCCAACACATCTTCTCTATGTGGACTGACTCCTCGAAAATCACTGTCTTCATGCCTTAAGTCATTTGCACTAGTTACTGTGCTGGTGTCAGCTTGCCAGTCCGGGGATGAGTTTCCCTGGTTCCCCCTGGTTGTTGGCGACTTATTCATTGTCATATTTTCTTGAGACTGATGAGACCGTTTATTGACCTTGCAGTTTTCTAACTGAATGTAGCTTTCACTAGAAGTGTATTTGTTTAGAGAAGCCTTCATATCTCTTGTAGTTCTTCGTACTTTATTTCACATGTGGTTTAAAATCCAGTATGACCTTGGAGTTTGGTGCCTACATATTATCTTGCCTGTTTTCCAGTACTTGTCCTTGCCAGTTATTTCTACAATATTTTGTCCAGTCACAAATTCCACTTCTTTCCTGCCAGTTGTTCTGTTGTAATATTTCCTCGCTGTTGCTTCTCTGTCACACAACCATTTACGTACCCCTCCTTGTACCTTTGATTACAGCTGTTGTACCGAGCTTGGGCAGGCTGTGCGTACTGACCTACTGAGAAGCAGCTGAGATGGAGATACACCTATTCCTGGTATGGAAATGTTCCTGTAAGCTCTTAAGGCCTCTCTGTAATCTGTCTTGGTTTCATTGCACTTTAGTAGTAGCTGTTTAGCAATATGGATTCCTTTCTCTGCTAGGCCATTGCTTTGGGCATATTTCGGACTGCTGAAATTACACTGGAACCTATTTCTGGCAAAACTCTAAAATTCTTTTGAATTGAATGGAACATTATCTGAATGTAATATCTGGGGGTCACCATGAATTGCGAACACTGTTCTACATGCCTCTATTACCTGTTCTGCAGTTTTATTTTTAACTGGTACTATATCTATCCATTTGGAGTATGCATCTGTTAGTACTAGGTAGGTAGTTCCTCCAGATTCCAGAATATCAGCAGATACCATTTCATATGGAAGTCTAGGTATGTCTTTTGCCTGGTATTCCTCTTTTTTTGTTCTTAGGGCTATATTTTTCGCACACCTTGCATTGCTTTACAAACTGTTGTACATCTTGAGCCCAGCCTGGCCAATATATTATGCTACCTGCCCTTGCTAGACACCTCTCTATACCACTGTGTCCTTCATGAACCAATCCCAGTATCTCGTGCCTTAGTACCTCTGGTATGATCACTCTGTCTTGATAAAAGACAAGATCTTCTTCCACACAGATCTCATTTCTTATCTGCCAGTATTTGTGAACTTGCAAATTTGCCTGCCTTTTATGCTCAGGCCAACCTTCAAGATTGTATTTTTTAATAAGTAATAATGCAGGGTCTCTGTTTGATTCATTAGCAATCTGCTCGTTTACATATGACCGTGACAATAAGTCACCAATGTGCATATCTTTTCCAGGTAGATATGTCACTGACAGTTCATAGGGTAAAAATTTTAGTCTTAATCTCTTTAGACGAGTGGAACCAATTTTTCCTATAGCCTTTGTCATTAAAGGAACCAGGGGTTTCTGATCTGTAAGAACCTTGATCTGATAACCAAACATCCATTTGATGCCGGTGCCACCACGGCAAACCGCCGTTTTCACGCTTCAGTCATTGTTTCACTCACTGAACCCACATTACTTTACTCCACACGACTGCACCATGATGTATTATTTTTATACGACGTAAGCTGTTAATTAATATGCATCTTTATTCAGTAACTGTATTACATTTGCACTGCTACAACATTCACTTACTAGGCCTATGTCACGATCACGGTCGCACTGTTGCCAACCACCTAAGTCTAGATATACCTCAACGCCCCTGACTTAATATCATACAAAAATAATTACATGTGCTTACAATGTAATTAACATGTATGAAACTATTCATAAGAAATCATTCCCTCACCATGTCTCTAACACTCTTTAGGAGTTCAATAAATTCTCAAAATAGTTGCAAAAAATAAATGCATACATGTTATGCATTTATGTCAAAGAGAACAAGATAAAATCACGAGAAAAACCTGTGGAACAAGTACAATACAAATGGGCCTTTTTTGCAAGAGTTAAAACTTTATCCCTTTGATTTAACAACATTCCCTCACACAGCTTTGTTGAAGTAATAAAACTGCCACCAGAAGAGCCACTGTGATCTACTAGCACTTCAGCATATGTCAGGTAGCAGTTTAGTTGAATGAAAGCTTTGTGGAGTGAAGTGTGCTTGCTGTTTTCTTTCAGCTGAGAAATTTTGCTGCAATTAGGGAAGTTTGTTTTAATTAGCCATCATTACCTCACATCACATTAAAAATTATTTCTTGATGATAAAATTACAACAGAAAATATTTTAAATTGCAAATTGGTAGTAGTTTAACCACACTGTCTGTTAACCTCAACAACCTTGGTGTTCTGGGTTTTACGCAATAAAATGTTGTAAAACAATCATTCCCTCATAATCATTCCCTCACAGTACCTCAAATGAGAGAATGACTAAGTTTGAGGGAATGGATTCATAATTTCCAGTGTGCAAGGAAAATGGTTTATAATCTTATTAGATTATTATTTTATTATGTTCCCTTACTCTAAAAACTCATGTTATTATGTTTTTGGTATTCCTTAACACAGTGATAACATTCTGAAATATACATTCCCTTAGCCAGTAAAATATTACAATGATACAAAACAATACTACAGAATGTTTTTTTAACCCAGCTACGTGTTTTATTCTAGTTAATTATGACAAATTGGATGTTTATGCCAGACATAAATTTTAACCTTTAGCCTATATTGTTGAAAACAAGCAAAACCAAATGCTGCAGAATAAAAAAAGTTCAAATTTGACCATTTTTGACAAACAGCGTCAAGTGTATTGGAAATGTTTGATATTCAACTGTACTATGTGTAATACTAGAGCAAGGTTTTTATTAGTTTAATTAATGTGTTGTTTTTAATGAAATGTACTGGTGTCCCAGGATGATTTGTTACCTTTAACAGGTTTTCACAATACAGCGGCGTGATAACGCCCGACGCTTGCCACCAGTGACAAGTTCCTGTCATGTCTTCATAATAGAGCGACGAAATATCGCCGGCAGCAAGTGACGCGGTCTCGTGCTGCCATCTTTTAACAAGACAAATAACTTAGTAACTGTAAACTGTTTTTGAAGAAACATAAACAGAAAATAAAAAGAAATGATAATCTGTTTATACTCGCGTCAATTTAAAAACAAATATCAAACATAAGGAAAAGTTAAATTTACTACTGAAAAATAAAGTAAGAAAAATATCTTAGTGACTTTTCAGCGAACTTGCACTTTATTTGTACAAACAATGGAATTTTTAACAGAATGTTGTTAAGATAAAATGGTTGTTTATTTCTTTCTAAATTAAAAAATACATAAAATATGTATACAAGTTTTAAAACGTAAACAACTTTTCTTCCTCTTTGTATCGGTCGCCAGTGATGAGCGCCAGATACAATGTCAGCCGCTAGTGTAATGTTCCCGATGCTGGCGTCAAGGCTCTGATTGGCTGACACTCAACGCTAAGCGTCATGTCGCTCTATTGTGAAAACCGCTTTATGCTAAATATATAATCACTTAGATAAGAGAAACTGAGATCTATTTACATCTTTTCGTAAATTAAAATTGTTACTCTCGCATATAAAGACTTTTACCATCATTCCCTCACAAATTATTTTTAATAAAAAATCGTCACTTTTTTACTTTCAAGTGATTGATCTCAGCCAATAATTTATAATTATTTATGCATTACAGAATAAGCTGTATTAAAAAAATTGAGCCCAAATATGTAAACTTTGTGAAACAATTTTCATTATTTGAATATGTCCTGTTATCTGAGAATTACCTACAAAGAGTTTATAATGATAAAGAAGGACTCTTTGAAAAACAGAGCATCATAAATCTTGGAAAGTTCTATTGCCATGCCAATGATCAAAGAAGGAAAACAATACCTCGCCTGTTTTTCCTCGCCCTCTTCTGTGGAGGCTCAAGACTTGATTCACTTCCTGTCACATTCTGGCTATCACAGTCTGTCTGTAGAGCAACAACTTTCTCCACTATGTACCTGCACACACATATTCAGACCAAGGCTCGTCATTCACGTCTCCAAGAGAACTGCCACCAGTCTGACTCCAGGCTATAATCCCCAAGGCATGTAGGTACCCCACTTGAAAGTATGTTCCGCCACTCTACACGATCTAACGATCTACAAGTGGCAATAACAGGATCACACTGATACAAAAAAACAAATAGTAACAGACCCGGGACAAGTACAACATACTAACAAAAAACAGGAAGAGTGTATATAAAACATACAAGGATCAAATACACATATGTGTAATCACATAAAAAATTATCCATTATTAAAGTCCAAGAACATAATTTTTTTCCCTTTAAAGGGGTTATAATCCCAAATTTTACTTAAGTGTTTAATACATACATTGACTAAATCATTACTTTTGTACAATGAAAAAAAAATCCCAATTCTGACTAATATGGTTTGACATCTATAAACCTTTATTACTTACAATAGTTTTATAATCAAAATAATACAAAATTCTACATGCACATAAGATGGTAATCTTAAAATCAGTACTAATATTTATATAATTATAAAGGTTACAGGTTGAAAGAATCTCAAGTAGACAGTTTTAAATAATTTATATTGGACTGACTAAACAATTAGAGTCAGTGATGGTAATGTTAATCCATATAACAGAGTAGTAAACTAGCTTGGGTCTTATCAAGGAGTGATAAAGGCACACTATGCCATCAGGGAAGATGCAGTTTTAGTGATGTATTTAATTAACCCTAAAGTTTGTTGAGCATTACAGATCAAATTAACATGAAAATGAAAGTAAAGTTTACTATCTAATAATATCCCAAGGTCATGTGCATAATTTTGTAATTTTTAACTAGATAAATTATCTGGCTTAGTTTTACGTATAAATGTCATACATATAGTTTTATCAAAATTTACATGCATAATATTGTTGTTACTACGCCACCTTTGAACTAAGTCAATATCGGTTTGAAGTTTATTGTAATCACACATCACTAATTTTAGCAAATATTTTTGCAAATTCAATGACCTGCATGTTAGAATCAAGTATCCTATGCATACACAAGTCCCGACTATCAGTCCACTAGCAGCTACTCAGTGAAACAACACACAATGAACTAATAGACGGGGCTTGAGTATGTATAGGACAATGGATCCTAGCATGTGGGTCATTGAATTAGCAACATTTTCCTGGCCCCAGCCATCAGCATACTATAAGCAAATAGCAAATTTTGATTGTTTTACAATATAATTAATTAACAGATTAAATAAAAGAGGGGACAAAGTGCTGCCTTGAGAGGCCCCCGAAGAGGAAAGAAATTATGTTGAATAGACGTTCGCTAGTTTGACAGTAATAGTTCTGTCCATCAAATAGCTTTGTACCCATTTGACGTATGAATAATCAAGTGCTAAGTACCTAAGTGTAAAAAAGAATGTTGGAATGCTGACAAGCATCAAATGCTTTTTCAGATCAAAATGTATTGCATCATATTGGCCTCTCGATATAATTGCTCCATAGATGTCATTTATGAAATCAAATAAATTAGTAGTACTGTAGTGTGCGACACGCTGCTATTTAAATTAATGATTATTGATTAATTAAAGTTCTGGATGATATGGTGTGGTAATGAATGAGACGGTAAGGTCATTCCCTGGGTATCAAGTTGTTGCTGTCCTTTCCTGACGGACCGTTATCGTGCCAGCTTTGTTGGTATGATTCTTAACAATTTTACATCCACTAATCTTCACGTCGAAGGTCACGTCAGCTGCGATGTCGTCAGCTGACTACCTAACGAATTGCGACGTTTTCCAATACTTTCTTTTCAAATAATTCCAGTGCGTGTCTCGGCCTGCCGAGCTATGCAGCTCTATGATATACCTACTCAACAGCGTTCCAACACCTAAAACGATGATGACCAATGATAGCACTCCGACCCACCTTACTCTGCGGCTCATAGACATCTACCCTAGACTGTGGCACTCCGGCTCACCTTTCTACGCAGTTTTTTGACTCTCTACTCCAAGGTGTCTGGATGCCTAACTCAATGCCCGACGGTGTCACTCTCACCCGCCGTACTCCGCGACTCCCTAAAAAATTTACTGGACTCTCACTTGGCTCCTGTTTGGCGCCAAAATCCCTGCCACTTATCCTGCAGGCTTTGGTTCAGTTGGGCCGATCAGGAGCCAGCTTCCGACACGACAAAAACTGCTTGCTAGAGTCGTACTTTTTGCACAATTATTTCATCTCTTTTGGCCATATACAGACAATTACACTAAATGTTTTTGTCCACTGTTAAAATTCCTTGTATCTTAATTGGTTTACAATTTTACAATCACATTTCAAAAGTTACAGGTTGGCCTCGCTCCACTCTCGTGCAACAGTTAGGGTGGTAACTGGAGCATGGGAGGGGGCAAGAAGGCCCAGACGCTTGCTATGCATCTGCTCTCTAGTTTCCAGCGACACAATATCTACATTTCCGCTTTTATATAAAATACTGGTACAATTATGAAGGCTTTATGAAAGCTATATGTCATGCTGATATTTTATTTATTTCTTTTATTTAATGACTTTGTGGAGAAACTTCTCTTACACTCAACCACATCTAATGCAATTAAAGACATGTACATGCAACTAACCAAAATAAAATTATAAGTACAGTAAACATTTAAATACAAAATTAATACAGCAAAAATGATTCATTAATTTAACAAGGAAACATTAAACATTTTCAATTACTTTTACATATGAATGAATAACTGTAATACGTATCACTAAAAGTAAAGAAAAAAAACAAAGACAAATATTTGGACAGAAATACGCTATTAGTCGTTAAAGTATTGTGTATGCCACCTAAATATTTGTGTATAACATCATAACTACAGACTAAACTTGCTTCAGCTTATGTGCATAAAAGTATACAGTAAACATATTGTTGATAAGAAAAAAAAATTATAATGCTATGTTATATCGATATGTATATTCATATATAAACTGGTTAAGTTTAGAGTACATTAAAGAAACTGCATGTCTGATAAAACTTTCATAGTATGCTAAATTGAAATTGTAAACACATCAAAAATAATAATAGAGTACTAGTACAAATACATAGTAGCACCATACCTCTACTACACGAGATGTTTAGTTCACAACAAATGTATTTTTAAATTGTGTTTGAAACTGCTTAGGTTTGAGCATGTCTTTGGTTCATTGGTCAAATAATTCCTAAACTGAGCACCAGACACCATAAAAGATTGGGAGAAAAATTTAGTTTTATGTTTAGGTACCATGAGTAGCAATGTTTCGCTGGAACGTGTGCAAGAGTCTTTTTACGTAGGTACTAGGAGTGCAACCTGCGTCTCTCTTTCAGTTCGAGCCACTTGAGATCTTTGTAGTAGTGGCTGATGAGCTCGAGGTTTCAAGTTAAATAAATAACGTACACAGGTGTTCTGTAATCGCTGCAGTCTTGCAGCTAGGTCACATGTTACATCACTGTAAACAACGCAGTAATCAATGATAGGGAAAATAAGTGACTGGACAATTAGTTTCTTCGTCTCTACTGGAAGAAAGTTTTTCATGCGCTTAAGAGAGTGTAAGATACAAATACATTCCTGCAAATTTTACTGGCATGATCTGTCAGAGTAAGAAATTCATTAATTTTAATGCCTAAATTAGTTACTGTTTCGGTCATAGCAATTTATGGTCCTCTACGAAGACAGTGTTGATATCAAGTGAAGCGATCATACTTTTTAGTTTTTTTGATCCAATTATTGTATAGTTAGTCATAGTGGCATTTATTTGCAGCCCATTATTTTTGTACCAGCGAACAACATTGCACAGATCAGTGTTAACTTGATCAATGCCTGTGTTCAGTTTACTGGGTATATCACTTGGAAGTCGTCAGCATACAAATGGTAATTCACATACTGCAAACACTCTGGCAAATCATTTATGAACATAGAGAACAACACTGGTCCAAGTATTGACCCCTGGGAAACACCACATGTTACACTGCGCCAACTAGAAAAAGAATCATCAATTTTAAGCATTGTTTACGTTTCATTAGATGTGATTCAAACCAATTCACTGCAATGGAAAGATGGAAGAATGAATACAATTTCTTTAAAAGGATCTAGTGTTAAATGCCTTACCGAAATCGAGGAGTTAGTTTTCTATGGTCCATATTTTTCCTTATATCATATGTGACATGTATTAAGGCTGTAGTAGTGCTATGATGACCAGACTGAAGTGGAGACAGAAGGTAATTTCTATTTATATAATCATGCACTTGTTTGTGTACAATGTACTCAAGCACTTTAGATACTTATCGGCCTATAGCCTTTTACATTACTAGGGGATTTGACTTTGGGAAATGGCCTTATATAAACAAATTTCCATTGGCATCATGGTAAAACTCCAGTTTTCAGAGATATGTTGAATATATCTATCATAGGACCAATAACAAACATTAAAATTTTTAAAGAATGTTATTGGGATGTAGTCTGGGCCAGTAGCTTTAGATATAATTATGTTAATTGCACGGACAACTCCAGTTATCATTACATAATGGAACCAAAAACTTTTTGTCATGTAAGAGGAATCTACAAAATTTCCTTCCTCGACCTTAAGAGTCGGAATATGTTAAGCAGGGTGTCTACCAGATTGTAAAAGTAAAATTTAATGACTTTTTGGTGACTTTTTCTCGAAAACTGTTCAAACAGAATTAATTAATAGCGCATCACGGCCGACAATTTTCATTATGTTTTCCAACATAGAGCGCGAAGCATGTCCAATTTTAAAATCTGTAATCAATATATACCTAAATTTAAGTTGTCTTTATGATGACTATGATAACTAATATACAAACTAATTTTTTATTTTACTTGCACAGTGCACGAGAAATACTAATAATGTAAACATGCACGTTTGACAAATGATTCGACAAAATTAAACACACGAAAATAATTTTCGTGACTTATACCAAAATATACTTCAAATTAATGACTATTGTGGGACTTTCGTGACCTTTTCAACAATTCATGACTTTTTCGGGACTTTCGTGACTTTAGTGACCTAGTAGACACCCTGTTAAGTTTATCTAGTTGGGTACTTCAATAAAATGAGCATTAAGTACTTCCAATGGCACAACCGGTGGCTCACTTATACTCGGTTTACAGCCGACACACAGAATTCTAAGGCTTTGCACAAAGCTCTAGATGACAATGCAGCTGATAGTAAATTTTCGCTATATTCTAATCTTGCTTTCTTGACAGCGTGTGTGCATCTATTCTGCAGTTGCCTATAGTCCTCAAATAACTCAGCAGCTAGATGATCAGCATTTTTACAAGCAGGTTTAAATGAATGATACGCAGTCACGTTTACACACGAGTTGTTTTATTGCATTAGTAATCCACGAGGCAGGTGGTCGCTTTACACGTTTAGTTACTAGTGGCACGTGCTTATCCATTAAACTCATATTTGGTATACATAGAGCCATGGCAAGGACGCTGCATCAGAGAAAAATAATTCTTCATTAAGTTTCAGGTAATTTCTAAACATTATTTGGTTGGCATTGATTTTATTATTCTTGACATCAAAACATAGATTAATATTATTATGTTGGTACAGAAAGTGAATGTAAGATGCAATCTTCGGCTGTCGCTTGACTTTCATTTAAAATAGGTATTAAAGTCTCCCAAGACAATTACATTTTCATAGTGGTACCTTGTGCCATTCAACCTGTCTCAAAACTTAAAATATCCGTAACTTTAGGAGGTTCATATAAAACCATAGATGTAATATATAGTAGAGGGAACATGACATCACATATGTGTGTCCAACATGGTCGCGAGAGTTTAGTGTTGTTTATTCATGTTTTCTCTGCGTAAAAATGCAGTCGTGTTGTTTGAAACTCACGGCGTACCTTCTAGAATATACATTTAGTCATGTGGTGTCACCAAGATATCAGTTTAAAGCCTTATAGGCCTAGTAAGTATGTAGCAAATATTTACTTTTTACTAAAAACAGCTGGGTTAAGGAAAACAGTAATGTGGCAAACATTGTTTACATTTGTCATTCTGAAATTTCTACGCAATTATACTATGCGATAATCTGGTAGTATGTTCTCCTTAGTTCATATATTCATAAGGTACCAAAATAACCAACATAGATGTGATTACTGAGCAATTATCATCTTGGGTCTCAATGTTATTTCAAATCTCCCGCACATATTACACTAAAGTCACGTGACACATGTTGAACACACAATTTTGTACGCAACTGTATAGAGGATACTCCCTCTACCCTATATTTGCTCTAAGTCTAGAACGGACAGCAAGACTTTGACAGATGAGAGCGCCACTTCTACAAACAGGTATTCGGCAGACGCACTATAAGGAGATGCGGAAGATGATATTATTTTAGCTGTAATGTAATTCCTGAAGTAAACTGCAATGCCTCCACCTCTTTTATTTTCTCGATCGTTGCGATAGAGATTATAGCACTCCAGTGAAACAATACCATCAGGTAGTGTGGGCAACAGCCAGGTTTCCAAAACTAAAATACAGTGCAGCATCAGAGGAGCTACAATTGCCTCTAGTTCATGTTTGTGAGCTACAAGCTTTGATCACTCACGTGAATCACTTTCAAGGTCTCGGGATAGCAGTTCAGTAATCCTGCAAGCAGCTGACCTGTAGGGGGGCTATTCATCCTTGACGGGGGAGAGTGAGATGAAATGTCTTCATTGCAGCTACTGGTCGCCAAGCACAGTTCCTGCGACAAGGGAGCGACTGGACTCAGGGGTACCAACACTATTTCTAACAGGAAATATCTGACAGTAGAAAAAATTACAGTGTTGTTTTGTACTCAACATCCGCAGAAATAGAGGAATGATGCAACGTAGTAAATGCCACCAAGTAACATATACATAATATTAACTGGTTTGAATAAAAATATTACACTATAAAACTCAAATATGTTGAACGACTTAAAATCCAACTAACACTAACTAAATTTTTATTTGATGTCATATAAACAACAAATGATTATAACTAAAACCCCTCACTCTGCTGTTAATTCAATTGTCTTAGGCCCCTGCTTGTTGAAATGTACTCTCTGCTGCCATTTTCTCTAAGCATAACTATTTTACCATAGTAGGCCCAGCACTGTTTAGCACAAACTTTTTCTTTTGCGTCTCTTAACAGTCGCTGCCGCTCAACAGTGAGAGATTCTGTTATAAAAATATGAGTGTTTTTAAGTGCTCGCATTGCACGAAACACTTGTTGCCGTAGTTGGTACGTCACAAACTTTACTACGATAGGCCAAGCCACCTCGTGCACAACATCTGCGACCGCCCTCTATGGTTTCCCTATCCGATGCGTGCAATCTATGTCTGTATTGTCAAGGTTAATATTAAAGTCAAGCACCAAATCTGCGGATCTGCGGTGTTTTCACTGGGAGTTTCTATCACCCAGTGCACGAGGACGCAAATTCTCCGGCTGTACTGCTCAAGTTCATCAACTCGCTCAGCTTGCATACTTACAGTCTCCTTGACAGCCTGCAGCTCCTGACGCAGTCTCCTTAGTTCTTCTTTGAAACTGCTTGGCAAGATCGTTGCCGAGGTTCACCACAAGAGCAGTCTTACATGTGTCGATATCTACGGGCTATGCACTGGCCAGGGTCTCAAAGCTCTATTTTACATCTTGTAGCCGTTGGCAAACCTGTTCTGCCAAGCTGTCGAGCTTCTTGCCAAAGTCTTTACTAAACATTGCGACTTGGTACACGGAAGTTAAGACTTAATAACACAAATTCCAACACGCAGATACCAAATATAAAAACATATATTCACAGGTAATATGTCCGGCTATACTCTTATAAGATTATTTATATTACAGACTGTGTTGTTCACATATAAAATCAGGAGCCCTCAGTTAGCCTGCCTACCTTAGTTCCGCTATGTGGCGAGAAGAAAGAGTGGACGCAAGACATCCGTAGTTATGAGTAAATATGGAATTTATGAAAGTTGAGGAACAACTATGGCCATTAAATATAATTAATTGCCATGTCGACCATATGGCCAGTCACAAGTGTTTCTTTTATTTTGAAAAACTGGAAATGACATTCTTATAACAAAAATTAATGTGCCTCTGTATATTTGTTTCTGTAACTGTGGAAAATGTACATAAGAGTGAGATTGGCATATAATTAATAAGACTATGTGACTATATTTACCAGCTTTTTATAAAAACAGAAATTACTGCAAAATGTTGACCAACAAGATTAGTTACTTCAATTAAACCTTGTACTAGATTACCATTTTTAAGAATGGTTAAGTTAGGTTGGCGTCCATCTTTACATAATGGACCCCTTGCATGAAATTTTAAATACTGTACGTTGAAATGTATGCCATATTGTTAACAATGAAGAAATATGAAGATACCAAAAAGAATTTATCTTCTAAACACTTTAGTTTAGGAATGGGAAGCAAGCAAAGTTCGGGGAAGCAACAGGCGACCGAAAACATATTTTGATTGGTCCACGTCACAAGCCATAGGTAACGGCCAGCACTGATCATATAAAGGCTTCGGATAAAGTGTAGCGTATTGGTTACGGTACTTGGCTACTATTTTTAAGGATCTGGGTTCAAAACCCACGAACATCATGTATTTTTTAAATAGTACATGTTTTGTGATGGAATGCCAGGCAAAGGTGATTATTAGTTTAAGGGTTAATTTATTCTGGCTATGTTTTCTTATCATACGACTGTGCTGCCAGATCATAGGTTTTTGAACTCTTAGAGGAAAGAAGAATACAATGTTTCAACACTTCTATGTTTGCACCTCTCAGTAAGTTGTTTTGTCTATTAAACCTACATAGGTTAATAAAAGAGAGTGAAACAAAAACCTGAATTTCTTTTGTGAAAATAATACAGTCAGAACATTTTTGGTCCTCCAGGCCAGACAAGTTGATTCCGGCATAAAATGTGTATCCCATACTGCTGTTTGTCAACACCACGTACCTACAAATATGAACTCTTGAAAATATATCACACTTTCGTGCCAACGACAGCATCCGTCGAAGGCTTTGTGTTGTGTACCATTACGACTATTTCATGTTGTCAGTCATAAGGTTAGTATTACAACATTTCTCATCTTGTGTTAACTGTTTTTAAGTATATTTAAGAAAGTCACAATGTCCAAGAAACAACTTCAAACTAGGCTGCATCTGGTAAAGTACAGAATAAAGAGGTTATTTACATTGGCAGAGCAAGTGGAAATTGATTCTAGCCATGCTGGTTTATTCTTAGCCTATTGCACTGATTTGCAAAAGTTAAAAGATGAATTTGAGGAATGTCATTTTCAACTTGTATCACAATCAAACGATATAGAACGAGCGAAAAGGAATTAGAAGATTTTGATAACCCTTTCAGCTCCTTTGTCGAGTCAGGTTCGCCATTGTTTATTTTCTGTTCCAATCCTTTGTCGAGTGTGGCTCTACATTTAAAAAAAACGTGATAGTACTCTATGGACGTTTTGGAACACAACCTCTTTGTTCGATAATCGTAAATCGATATCTGTGACTGCAGTTTCTCCATACATTGGCCGTTTATATATCTATGATAGTTACCTGTGGATATATTTTCCTATAGTGGTGCAGCATGTTACGTAAGTCAATGGTAGAAATGCTACGTTGCTAGCGCTTTGTTTACGTTATTATTGCTAAATATTTTGGAATTGTCAAGCGATGAAAGTGATTTTCAAGGTTTTGGTAGCGATTCAAAAGATAATGAGTCTGATTTTGTTATTTCTGAAGACAGCAATGCAAGTTCCAGCAATGAAAACGGTGATAGTGAAAGTGAAATTGCTGCGCACGCTACCGTTGTGATGGTTGGAACGAGTGCACTGAAAATGACCGCAGTTTTGTTTGCCGTCCTTTTGATTCAAGTAGTACAGGTTACAGGCCACCTTCACAAAATAAACCTACTAACCCATTACAGTTTTTTCAACTATTTTTTAGCATCAGTCTTTTTCAGCAAATCGCCACTTAAACAAATGCCTACGCAAAGCAAAAAATTGCTAAGATTATACCTTTGAAGCAACATTCAATTTGGTGGGGTTGGAAAGATGTTACATTGCAAGAAATGATGGCTTTTCACTGGGTTTTGCTAAATATGGGTAGGAAAGCAAAGACAACTTTGCAAGATTTTTTTTCAGAAGACTGGTTGGATTCCTCTGGTTTTTTCAAGGACATTTTTTCAAGAAAACCATTCCTACAAATATTTTGGGCATTACATGTGTCTCCTGCATGTGCTAACCCAGGAGAAAATAGGCAGATGGTGTCTCGGCTCAGCAAAGTAAAAAATATTGTTGAATACACAGGTACAAAATTTTTAGAATTTTATAGTCCAAGTCAACATTTGGCTGCTGATGAATCTATTGTAAGCTTCAAGGGAAGGGTTGTTTTCAAAATGTATAACCCACAAAAACCTACTAAATGGGGTCTTCGTATTTATGTGATAGCAGATTCTTTGAATGGTTATGTTTTAGGCCTGATACCCTACTATGGCTCTGTAACAACCAATGCATTGTTACGACCTGATCTCACTTTCACTTCTCGCATAATTTTGGAATTGGTGTCAATGGTTCAAAATGTTACAAAGTGGGTTACTTTCTCTACACAGATTGTTTTTATACAGGTGTTGAGCTTGCATATGAACTTTTGAAAAAGGGTGTCTATCTGATAGGGACTGTGCTGCAAAATAGAAAGGGGCTACCCATTCAAGTTAGGAAAAAAAACCTAAAGAGAAGAAATTCCAAAGCCATGTGTAATAATTGATTACACGTCTAAGATGGGAGCTGTAGATCGAGCAGATCATTACTGCTCCAGTTATGGTTTTGTAAAGAAAAGTTTGAAATGGTGGTGTAAGCTCTACTTTTGGATTTTAGAAGTCTCTCTTATAAATAGTTTTCATTTGTACAACATGCATCAAGCAAAACAAAACTTACCCATTTTGTCACATAAAATGTTCAGGAAATCGGTAATTGAAGGTCTAGTTGGGACTGTAGGCCTACGTAATGAAAAACGAAAGCGAGGAAGACCCTCGACACGTGACGAAGAGAAACGCTTAGATGGGAAACTTCAACTAATTGGAAAGCTAAGTGGGAGCAAACATAAGGACTGTGCTGTGTGCTCCAACAGAAAAGTGAAGGGTGGAAGAAGAGAAACAGTTTTTGTGTGTGAAACCTGCCCTCGCCAGCCTGGACTTCACCCAGATCAGTGTTTCAAAAACTACCACACCAGCAAAAAATATCGAGTAGATTGAATAGTTCTAAATGAACTGGTTCACAAATGTAAATAATGTATTTTATGAAGTAAGTACTGTCTAATTTTTGTGCCTATTTTACAATATTTCATTGTTGTCACTAATTTGATTTTTATGTAATGTAAATCTTATAAAAAATTTTCTAAAATTTCAAATTTTATAGAAGCAGAAAAATTTGTTGCTGCACTCACAGGTCCCAAAAAAAAAATAGCTTATAGTATACACTAGGTCAAAAAACAAGTACACAAATACAAACGGAATCAAATTTTTTATATTATTTGTGCTGTGGGTAACAAACCCTTTGTGTTTTGTACAACTAAACTACAGTAAGAGAAGTGGCATTTCTTATCAGATGGGTTACTTGGAATAATTTAGCTTTATTGATTCGACAAATGTACTTTACATGAAAAAATTCATTTTGAAAACATGTGTTTGGTTTTCCTCCAATATTTTTTAAAGACATAACTCAAAATGTTGAAATGAATGCTCAAAATATAGATGAAAGTTCAAGCTTTAAAACAAGCCTATTGGCAGGTTTGTACTCCTTTTGGTTTGACTGCAACAAAAATTTATTTCAAGGCAAATTTTAATGAAAAAACTGCTTTTTTTCTCATTATAATTGGATTCTGGCAAATAGGCTGCATCTGGTAAAGTACAGAATAAAGAGGTTATTTACATTGGCAGAGCAAGTGGAAATTTATTCTAGCCATGCTGGTTTATTCTTAGCCTATTGCACTGATTTGCAAAAGTTAAAAGATGAATTTGAGGAATGTCATTTTCAACTCGCGTCACAACTATATAGGCTAGAAACGAGTGAAAAGGAATCATAGAAGATTTTGATAATGCATTTTATGGAATACAAGAAGTGTTGTCAAAGTTGTCTCTTTCTGAAACTAAACCAAGCAGTGAGGGTCATGTTAACGAAGGTGAAAGCAAAACAAAGAATTTGAAACTTCCTGTATACAAGGGGGTTATTACAGAATGGACTAATTTTTATGATCTCTTCACATCACTGGTTCACAACAACAGTTCCCTCTCGGCAGTTGAAAAACAACAGTACCTGCTTACATCGTTGTCTGGAGAACCTTTCAACCTGATTAAGTCTCTTCCTCTCTCTGAAAATAATTATGAGCTGGCCTGGAAAACATTGACTGAACGATATCAAGATGTACGAGCAATCACTACTATGCACTGGGAGAATATAATGTGTCTCCCAAAACTCAGTATCAGTGCTCCAGATAAATTAAGAAACCTGGTTGATGTAATCAAGGAGAATTTAGGAGCCCTGGCAGTTCTTTCTCTTCCGGTGAATGAGTGGTGTTTTGTACTGTTAAATATCATATTACCTAAATTGGATCAGGAGATGAGAAACCAATTTGAATTGGCTCATAAGGATGTCAAAATGCCTACCGTCAAATGTGGATACTTTGACCACGGAGGTAACATTGACCAACTCAAGATATTTGTTTTGGGGTCATTTAATGAAGAAATAAATAAGTTTAGTTGAACATTTCAACCCTTAAGTTTGATACATGTACGTAAACTTTGCAAATTCTTCACGAAATGGTGCCAAGTTAAATTTTTTGAGTCGGTCAATGTTACCCCTGCAGTGAAAGTATCCACATTTGACAGTACATTTAAACAACTTCTAAACTTCCTTGAGTCACATTGCAAGGTCCTGTTACTAGCCAGCGGTAATATTTCAACTTCACTTGGCTTCAGTTCCTCCAAAATTTGTACAATGTCTTTACCACATCCAAGTTTCAAAAATTTGTTGTTGGTAACCTCCGACAAAAATGAATGTACTGTATGTAAAGGTAATCATACAGTATACAGATGTCCAGAATTCCTTGAATGGTCCCTTGATAAAAATTTTTAATCAGTTAGAGAGATGAACCTGTGCTTTAACTGTCTCGGTTCCCATCATGTTAAGGAATGTAATTCAAAAAGAAAATGCTCCCACTGCCATAGAAGTCATCATTCACTTCTTCATATTCCTGCTCCTGCATACATCCTGTTCTCCAAACAATAGTTCATCACCAGTAACAAATGATACAGTTAAGAAATATCAGAATGAGAATCCTATGAATCAATGGCATCTTACAGTGACAATTCAAGTACTGTAGTCTTGGGAACAGTTGTGGTTTGTGTCAAAGCTGCTAGTGGTGCGTTAATGCACGTTCGTGCCTTGCTGGATTCAGGGTCTCAGTCCTCATTTATTTCTGAAACTTGTGTCCAAAGGTTAGGCCTGTGTCATCACAGCGCTAATATACCAGTGGTCGGACTTGCCCACTCTGTTGTCAATGCTAATGAGGGCCTTGTTTCTCTGATTTTGGTACCATCTGTGAGAAGTTAGTCACAAATTGTAACCAATGCACTAATACTAAAGGAGATTGCATCAGAGTTACCTAGCATGCACCTGCCTCAAGAGGTAAAACAGATATATAATAGTTTGGAGCTAGCTGATCCTATATTCGACATTCATGGACCAATTGACATACTCGTCTTAGGTGCTGACATTTACGCAGATTTGTTTGATGGTGGGTGGTATCAGGCCTCTAAAGGTTTCCCCACTGCTTTGCACAGTGTATTTGACTGGGTTTTGATTGGAAGGATTGAGCATGAAGCAATCAGTTCCTTAAACAGAACTGTTACTCTTTTCACCACACTGCAACACAGTCTCTCTCACACTCTCAAGAGGTTTTGGGAAACTGAGGAACCCCCGCTAGTCAAGCATGTAAATCCAGAACACATCAGCTGTGAACAGCACTTTATTGATACCCACTACCGTACTCCAGGTGGACGCTATGTAGTAAGGCTTCCGTCCAAGGATCTTCTTGGACAAGCAACAAAGCGGCTACACTTTTTAGAACGTCGCCTTAGCCGTCAACCTAATGTAAAGGCAGCATATGTTGAGTTTCTCAAGGAATATGAGGCTCTAGGTCACATGCATTGCTTCGACAAAAGCCCAATTTTAACACCTTGGTATTATATTCCTCAGCATTGCATTCTCAAAGAATCAAGTTCCTCCACAAAGTTGACAGTCGTGTTTGATGCTTCTTCAGGAACTACTTCGGGAAAATCACTCAATGATGTTCTTATGACCTGGCCAAAACTACAAAGAGACATAGTTGAAATCATGACTCATTTTCATCTGCATTCAGTGGTTTTTACAAGTGACATCTGTAAAATGTACCGCCAAGTACAGATGCATCCAGACGACAAACCATATCAAGTCATTCTGTGGCGGGAATCCCCAGACCAATCAATTCAAGAATATCAGCTTGACACTGTTACATATGGTGTGCCATGTGCACCATTCTTGGCTATGAGAGCATTGCAGCAACTTGCCATGGAGGAACAGACCAATTATCCCAATGCTACCAGAGTTGTAATGGAAGATATATTTGTAGATGACATTGTTACTAATGCTTCATCTGTGTCCAAAGAACTTACATCACAAACAGACTTAATAGAACTACTGCAGCTTGGCGGTTTTTAATTGAGGAAATGGGCAAGTAACAGTGAGGCAGTAATTAGATCAGTTTCAGAGAATCACAGAGTGTGTCCAGTCAGATTTCAAGAAGATAAAGAGGTGATCAAGGTGCTAGGCCTTGAGTGGGATTCTACAACTGATGTATTCTCATATCACATACATCAAAGTACTGATACAATTACTAAACGTGCCATCCTATCTGAGATTGCAAAAATATATGATCCCCTAGGCTGGATCACCCCTGCTGTCTTTAGAGCAAAACACTTTCTACAAAGAATTTGGTTACTTGACCTTGACTGGGATGACATCCCACCTGAGGAATTGAAGAAGGATTGGCACCAGTTCATAACACAACTTACAGTTCTCATCCAAGTTAGCATTCCACGCCTTATTTCTCCAACATGCCAACCAGTTTACCAGATTCATGGTTTTAGTGATGCATCCAACCAGGGATAGTTGTTTATTTAAGGTGTTCAGGTATCAATGAAACAACAGTACATTGATACTTGCCAAATCTCAAGTACCGTAGCACCTTTAAAAACAGTTACCCTTCCTCGTTTAGAGCTGCTTGGGGCACATTTCCTTATGAAGTTAATCGAAACTACAGAAGGCATATTATCAGAACGCATCGTAGTTCAAAGTGTCACAGCATGGTGTGACTCCACTGTTACACTAGCATGGATCAAAACAGCTCCACATTCTTTAAAGACATTCGTAGCCAACAGGGTAGCATGCATACAAGACAGTAGGGTTACAATTCATTGGAGATACATTTCATCTGTAGATAACCCTGCAGACTGCGCATCCAGAGGCTTCAGCCCTACAGAACTCATCAACCATTCATTATGGTGGCAAGGACCTCAATGGCTTACATCAGAGCAGTGTGTGTGGCCCAATGCTGAGCCTACGCCAAGCCAACCAGAACATGAGTCGGAAATGAAGGTTGTGAATGTCATGTCTCTTGTGTGCCAATATAAAACCATTAATACATAGAATTGTATTCAAAAGTACTAATCCTGGACAAAAATGCAAAGTGTTCTAGCTTACATTCTCAGATTCATTTCCAACCTTAGGCTATCTGATGACAAACGGAGTGTAGGGCCTTTGAGCACAGCAGAGTTAGAGTGTTCACGTAAACTGTGTGTGAAGCAAGTGCAACAAGATGCCTTTAGAATAGACATTGAACTTATTGGTCCAGGAAAAAAGTGTTCTGCTAACATTAGAAAACTGTGCCCATTTCTTGACTCTGCAGGAATGTCACGGGTAGGTGAACGGCTGCAGAATTGTGATATAAGCTTTGCTGAAAAACATCATTTGTTGTTACCTAAGAAAAGTCATGTTACTGTGTGGTGCCACACTTACTACATATCTACCTCTAATCTCCCTGGGGTTCGCTTATTGGTTCGCTCGGCTAGCTGGCTCAGTTCAGCGGTAGATACACAAGTCTTCTCTCTTCGTCGTGGGCTCGAGACGGCAAGAACGGGAAAACTTACCAAATATTCATGCAGCCATGCTGGCACAAGGATAACTGCACTCAATAAATAGCGAAATCAGACTTTGGAGGCAAGATGTTTACTTAACCATCGGATACGTTTTACACACTTACAACCTCCAATACAACACCGGCGCGGTGGGCTTTCACCTCAACTTCGTTAAACTGCAGAAACTGAATTTAAATAATATTCGGTACAAAGAGATAAATTAATTGCGCAGCACGATGGCTCACGTTACCCAAAAAGAAGTTTGCTTGCTAGCCTCAATCTATCTCATCCTCGCCACGTGTTTCCACGGGCACCCGTCCCGCACAACCTCTCACTTCGACATCCAGCTAGCTAAGGACGAAGATGGCCGGGTCCAGCGCTCTCGCTGTCTCGGCGGAAGTCGCCCATAGATGGCGCTCCTCTCGCAGTACC
>PNEQ01070284.1:0-29787 GCA_003012365.1 Medauroidea extradentata
AAGCTACAGCTCCAGGCCCGGAAGACCAGCGACCGCCGGATCCCTTCCAGAAGCGCCCATCACGACCGTGAAAGCCTTCTACGCCAGCTGTCCAAGCTTCGCCAACCAAGAGCCGCTTTCCGAGGCGTCGTCACCTGCATCAACGACTCTCCCCACGGAAGCTAGTGCTCTTCGGTTCTCTCCTACACGCCCTTCAGGCGTTCTAGGCACAGGGTGTTTCAGCTACCGTTGTTGGCGTATGCCAATAAACAACTCAGCACATCATTCCTTTCTTTTCTTCACGCATCGTACCCTTCCATTGTTGAGAAACCCATCCGCCTGCAAGACACCTGGGACCCCTGCTTCCCATAGGATCGCACCAGGAGTTTGAAATTGGGTCGTCTTAATCTACGACTGGGAGGAGGCGTAAGCCGCGCGCCTTCCAGATTTTCTACATTACGCCCTCTGGAGGTAGCACGACTGCACTGTGCTCTTTCCGAGCGGTGTCGGGTTTTGTCTTGACTGGGAGAGGTGAAAAGGCATAGGGACGTGCTGAGGCGCACTTCTAGCGCTCCTCGACAAGTCCGCCTGCCCAGCGCCAACAATAGAGCAGTCACATTAAGGCTTTTCATGCCACAACGAGCGATCCTACGGGATTCCAGTTTTCAGCAAGCCGCTAGCCGTAGCATCCTATCTTCTTCTGAACCACAGTCAGGCTATGCCTAAGAGATTAGGTAGGAAGTTGGCCCGACAGGAGTTTGCCAGGTTGGTACAGAAGGCACTGGAGGTTAGGGATCCGGAGACAGGAGTGTATTGGATCCAGAGGGAGGTTTCCGCCGCCGTTCGACGAGGCACACCCCTCAACGGCCACCCCATTGTCCGGCTGGCGCTACGGTCCCCTGGTGGATCAGCCTTTCTTAGCACCCCCTCCTCGACACCCGTTTCCGTCTCCACCCCATCCTCGCCTTGTGAACCCACATCCGACGCAACTCCTCACCCAGGCACTTCCGTGCTATCCTGTCCGGGACATCAGCACCCCATTGTTGCCACTTCTTTCCTTCCACCTTCGGCTACACCTACTGTGGAAGAACAACCTCCAGTGCAGCGCTAGTTTCCCTCGCTGTAATAGCCTTTACTGGGTGGGGAGAGTCCGACAAGGAAGACGGCGGTCGACGCTTCGGGAGTGCATCCTGGGAATGGAGCACGCCGCCATCTAGCCATCGCGCCCTCGCCGACAGACTACTCACGCCGAGAGGTTTCAGCTTACCACCGTGACCTGCACCGCCCAAAACCTCACCCCCACCCACGACAATTTTATTTCCAGACCGGTTATTTGGTCTCACTGGAATGTTATAAAACATTTTACCGGAAGGTAAGCCGCCATGGTATCTGGAGACGCCATGGCGGTTGCCGAAGCTGGTTGCTTTGTTCTGGACTGTGGAGGGTGACGGACGTGTGTCACGATGCGTGAGTTTAGCACGTAGTAAGCCGAGGGGTGCGAACAAAAGCCATGGGGCCGCGATGGATGACGGTAAAAAAGACTTGCTAGCATTTTTCTTTATTAATTAATTTTCTTTCATTGATATAAACTTAACAGCGATACCGACCGCATGGCCGTCCCACTATCGGTTACTGTGGTTATGTTTCTGTTCAGCATGTGCTATTTTTCTTGAGTTTGGCTTCGTTTTAGTTCAGTTACCCATGATTGGAAGTTCAGGTGGCTTTATCGTAAATGGAATGAAAAGGACGACGCACGTGTTTTTTTGCATAGGCTAGTCAGCGGTGACACTTTCTTATCTCAGGATTGTCAGTGGATTCGTGCAAAAATTGATATAAATTCACTGTTTAAAGGTACCTTTGATTTATTTAGAACAAAGTTATTCTGCACACAAAGTACACTACCACACGTGGCCAGAAAAACTTATTACTGAGTTACATTATTAGTGGCATTGGTGAGTCACGTGTCCGTCTCCTGTGAACATTCCTTATTAGCACATATCAAGAAAGCGAAAAAAGATAAAATAAATAAAATATAGTTGGAGTTTATAGCGTCCACATGGCCCAGTGCTACTGCCTTCCCAAACATGGTCTCTCTTCACATGTCTCATACCAACAGTTACAGCGTTGTGTTACCTCAACAAGAGTCAGAACAAGAAGAAAACCGATACGGTGTCCACACGGGGTACATCGCCTGGCAACCGAGGTCAACATGGCGACTTCCGGGAATGATCTCGGTAACGCAAATATAAATATTGGGTGCAAGGTTACTACTAATTAATCTGTCATAAATTCCAGCAAAATATACTAATTATATGCACGTAGCTGAAAACATATTACACATTATAATAAGTTATAGAATTTGAGTAAGTTACTTTGTGCTCATTTTTGCCACACTCATGCAACGTCACTTCCCTTGGAAACTCCCAGCATCCTTCACTCATTGTCCTCCTCAGGCGAGGCACCGGCCTGTCTGACCGCTAATCTCATACCTCTGTCTTTCTCAGTACAAATCAGTAAAAATTTGATAAAAGTTGTTACGGGGATTTTACAAAAAATAGTTACTTAGATAAATCTCATAAAATTGCATGCTGATTCAAATGAGCCCAAACAACACTAGTTTACTACAAATTTGACAATTTATGGAACTTAGTACATTTTCTGACTTACAATTTCATAGTTGTCATAATAACTTTGCATGGGATAGCTACACATCTTGTTATTCTAACACCCTTGCACCTTCCTGCAATCACATTAACTTACTATTAGTGAAATTGACATACGGCTCACCATACCAGCTATACTCAATATTAAATTAGATTCAGTGACATGCTGTTTTGCTTGTGTACATATTTTGGGTTACAATAACCTCACACTCTATGACAGAATACATATATTACACATGGAAACCTTTCTTTTCAAAGTCGTTAAGTTAGGAGTTTACATCATTAAGGGAAAGTGAAAACAACGACTTTAATTTGAGACTGTGATTTTATACTATAAATGTTCTTGCTGCTCCTGCCGAACAACGAGGCTTAGCCACGATGACAAAAGCACATCAATACTATTATTACAAACATGCAGAGGCCAGCTGCACCCAACCATTGGTACGTTGAGACCTGCAGCCCTTAGATGGCAATAGCTAGTGAACATCAAGAAACACTCAAAAAAATAATGGGTTGGTACCCCTGGTTACATTACATATGTTTATGTAAAAGAGTAAGTGTATGTACCGATGTAAGCACATTTTGCGTGAGTTTTTGAAAAGAAGGAAAAAGTAATAAAAATTGGCTAATGAATACTGTAGAAGCGAAGCTTTCACACGTTACTGGTGGCTTCTTTTTCTTTCTGACTTACTACAGAGGTTACAATACTTGTATGTATACAAATGAAGACAATGAAAAAGGTGCCAACACTGGCAGTCTCTAGTTGCGCCAGCGCCACTTCAGTTTCCCTGTGCAACTCCACTTCCTAATCGCGCCTTCACACCTTCCACCCTCTCCAACCATCTTTTCAAGACTCTGCTACAGATCAGATCAACAGGTCTGTTCCTGACTGACGACACAACAAGACTTTCTCGAACTTCCAAGTCCTGTGGGGACCGTTAACTGTCGAAGCCATCCGGTGGAGTGATACACCATGATCTAACTTCTTTTAAATATTAGTCAATTGAGATTTATATCGAAGGAAAATTACGTAACACAGTTACAGACAAATTTGCACAACTTTCTATCACACAACTGTCGCGGAGCACCACCTTTACAGAATTTTGTTGGACCCGTCACTACCACCCACGACGAAAACCTAATGGACTGCTGACCAAGCTGCATACTGGCATGCCTTTGTAGGTGCCTCCAAGTGTCTGAACTCTGATCTGCTTGTCAGATAACTGCCATTCCAGAGGAGGCGAGCTCAGAGCCTACTTGAAATTTTCAAAATGGATATGAAGAAAAGTATAAGAAAAAGTTACTTATAATAGTAGTTCAAAATTAAATTACCTTTAAAATGAATCTGAACACAACATAAATCACATAAAATTTACCCGTAAAATTTACTACGCATCTTGCCGTAACCAAAATTTAAAATTTAAATCATGAATTAAATTGTAATGTTAATTTCTCTTCCAGCATCTCCAGTTAAAATGTTTGATCCTGCCGTATACATCCTTATATTTGATTAAGTTAGCATGATTAAACTGTTACGAACAAAGAAATAATATTAATTAAGAGAGAGAAAAAAAATATAATTACTATATTATAAGGAACGTAGTATGGGTTACGTGTCAGTGCACGTCACACTATTGCACAATTTGCTTGTCTTGCTAGAAGAAGTGCAATACCAACTAGGGCTTGGCATGTGGTTCATGCATAATGTGGCCCCAGCCCACTTTCTTAGAACTGTCAAGAGGTCTCTCACACAGACATTGTATCTGCAGTGGATTGGTCAGGGAGGTCTTATAGGTTGGCCTATTCACTCCCCCGATCTGATCATAATGTATAAACACTACAGGAGTGTGTCGATGCCTGTCAGCACATTTGTAACTATCCAGGTGTCTTTCAAAGGGCGAGTGATTCCCTACATCATTGGGCAGAAGCATACCTTATAGAAAATGGAGACCATATTGAGAATTACCTATTGCAGATTTGGACGCGTGCAGGTTGTATCTGGTAGCAAGTTGATGTATTTCGTCTATATGCACTTTTAGAGTTGTATTCATTCATAGCTTCTCATGTATGTGTTTCAGACCCCAAGTTGACTGGACATTTCCTTCTATTTTTTGCCCATATTACAACTTCGCAAATTATTGAATACATTTTTTTTAACGTCTTGTATTCCGTATTTGCCGGCATATAAAACAACTGTTTTTACATACGTATTTTTGGCCTTCAAAAATTGCTACTAGTCTTGTATGAAGGTGTGAACATTTTTGGTAACCTAAAAATTGTTAGAATGTTAAGACGGCCGCCTGGTGAAGGGTGTGTTTGTGTATGTGTGAAGCGAAAATCAACGAGGTGCCAGAATTCTCACACTAAGTTGGCACCGACTCGAAGGAAAACAAAATTTTTCTCAAAAAGTAGTAAAATAAATCTTCTCTAGATAACCTATTTTAGTTTTGTGAACTCTTCCTTAGCTCAGATTGCTCCAGCCATCACACTGCAAGGCAGGGTTTGTTTCAGCTGTTATTCCTTCTTTGATTTTGAGTGTTTGCAAACTCAGAATCAAGAAGGGTTATGGAAACTGATAACCAGTACTGCCACTACACTAGACAAAAGGCTAAATATAGTGCTGTATTTAGGCGCTTCTCTCTGCTAGCATATTGCTGACAAACGTATTGTCTGCTTCTCGTGTAGCTAGCACAACGTGATGACATTGTTTACCAGATACAAAATGTGTCAGAAGACTAGATAGAGGTATCGGGAACAGAAAATGTATACCACATGGTTTATACACTAGGATAGAAGTAAATGAAGGTTAAATTATTTAATACTTATAACATTATAACAAGGAGAAACAAGAAAATGTTTACTTTTATTTGAGGAAAAAGGTAAGAAATTTTACCAGTGTGGTCTGCAGTGTAAAGCATTGAAAGAAAAAATTAAATTGATTTAATATGGATACTTTAATATATTAACAGTTATTTAATCTGTGATTACAGCACTAAAAACCATTGAAATACAACTAAAAACTTAAATGTTTCTCAAAGTTTCCACATTTATTTAAAAATTCCATGTAGTCTGGAAATGTTCCATTTTTGGAAGTTTTGGACTGGACACTTTCCACTACCAAACACCACCCTTGCTACATTTTAAAATTGGTTTTTATATCACAGTGTGCCAATTTATAACAGTAACACAATAACCGGTATATTTTACTGTTACAAATACATTTGTCACTGGAATGCAAATTGTTGCAGTTTTGCTGGGATGTTCTAAATTTTTGATGAAATGTTATGTTTTTTTTTTTTTTTTTTTGCTCTTGATAATGGTTTTGTAAATATGCTGTTTTTGTAAAATGCTGTACTTGTAAAATCAGAGAATTATGTAGGCTTCCAAGTGTAATTATGTATGTATCAGTTGTGTGCAGACAGTGACAATTTTTGTTTTTGCAGGCAGCGAAACCCATATCCTCTAAGGAGAAGACACGAGCAAAGGCTGCATCAGGATCAAAAAACATTTCATCGTTCTTCAAGAAGAAGTAAATGAGCGGTAATGGCAGCGCTTGCCGGCGAAGGTGCCGGGGTGTTGTAGGGCCGTGCCTGCGACAGTTCCTCATTTTTAACCGTACAGTCGAGCCAAGAGGATGCAGGAACTGGACTTGTGTAGCATTTTAGTGTACTTGAGCTGTTGAGCTCGTGGGAGTTTTGTGGCACATCTCGCAGTTCTCCAGCTGCTGTGTCAGGGAGTCCAGCAGCCACGAAGCCACGAGTATTGAATGTCTTTGTGTGTGAAGGGATTCAATATATTTAGAAAGGAAAATTATCTATATTTTAGGCACAAGTCTTTTAGAGTAACTTGGTACTAGTTGATGAATTAACTATGTACAGCAACTGTTCCGGCATTGTTTAGCATCTTGTTAGGAATATTTTATAACAATTGGTAAACCATTGGGAAAAATATACTAAACTAATTATAACTATACAATAACATAAAAAAGAAATCAACTTCTGATTATTGGCTTTAGGCACTTTTTTAAGCTTGCATGTAGAGAATCATTACTGTACAATATCATTCATAATATTCAAATTTGACACATTTGTTTGTTAAAAATTTTTATGTTCACTTTGAAAATAATGGTTGGTTCAAAAAGCTGTAGTACGGGTGTACAAAGAAGAAATTAATAAGCAGGTGTGCATTAACTTTTTACTTGTATAACACAATTCATGGTTTGGATTTACCTTTCAATAAATAATTATAGGTCGTTCGGAATAAAGTGAGCACTAAAAATATAACCTTTGAGAAATATCACTAGCCGTTACTACATTCAAGTTAACATTATCTATAGTTCCCTTACTGCTTGTGCGGTTGGCAGCGAAATTACGAAATATAGTTCTGTGTATTTTCCTATTTAAATACCGAAATACTGAGACAAAATCAACCGAAATTGAGAAAATTGCATTTATATAAATGTACAAACTTTTTTTATTAAACTGTATGATCCCTACTGACTGCACAATTTATTTTACAAGCGCAAACATCAAGAAAGGTTAGACATTTCCTGTCATTATCCATTACGCACAGAAAGATACGAAATTGATGAAAATAGAACTTTAGCAGGGCTTTTTTGAGTGCTCACTTCATCCCGAACCACCTTTACTAGTAGTTTTCAACCACCATTAAAAAAAAAAAATATATATATATATATATATATAAATTAAATAAAAAATAAAAATAATAAATAAAAAAGATAAAATTTGTGGAAAACTATGGCCGCAGAAGTAAATTAGTTGAATGTGCTTGGATAAACAAGCAACGCTGAGTTGCATAACAAGTGTGCGCCTAGATCTTTCCTAATGACTTGGCGGCTGGCGGATGAACAATCATCTAGGTATCTAGACTACAGAGCGTGGCGGTGGATAGTACAAGAGCTAAAACACAGATAGTGTTTCTCATCTTTGTCAGAATCTAGAGTGCAGTGGTATCCAACTTGATTATTTTCTGTCGTGTCCTGTGATAAAACCAAAGTATCTATCAAGAATATATTATTGTATTTCTGCGAGAACTTTTTACAATACATTTACCATTATGAACGTGAGTAATGTGCCTTGCCGGTGCTAAAAAAAATGCTCGAGTGCAAGTATATTTGATGAGCAGTTTGCAGTTTGTTGAACAAACGCTGCGCAGATGACTAAAAGCTACAACGTCCGCTGCCATGTTTATTCATTTATATTATATTACCGATGAGGCCTTGCAAAAATTTTAAATAAATATTCATTTCAAAATTTTTTAAACATTTTTCATGAGAATTTTCTAAATTTTGTTGAAAGACAAAAAGATAAGAGGGCTTTGCTGTGCTAGTAATCCCTTTTCACAAGTTCATGGCACGTGCGTGGCCTAACTCACCAGGCGCACGCTCCTTGTGGGTTCCACTGGAAGTTTTTAAAGATATTATGCTGAATAGTTTTTTTTCATAGTTGTGGCTTACAAATTGTTCGTAACTGCGGTATATTATTGTTGTTTGGTAACAGACATTTTTAAAAAATTACCTTGAGACTCAAACACGTGCCTGAGGAGTTAACTTTTTATTCTTTCGGGAGTTAAAAAATGCGAGGTCGGATTATATTAAGTCGGATTTAACTAAACATAGATTTGGATTGAACATGTTTGGGCCCCAAGGCGTTTTGTTAAGTTATGGTTCTACTGCATGTTTTTTGTCACTTTTGGAAAATAAGGATGGAACCAATATGAGAAAAACCTGGTCTTACTACTACAGAGGTAAAATTTCTGCAAAGAGAATTGTGAAAGGTAATGATAATATTAGACATGACCAGAGGTTGTATGCTCGTTACAATCCACCATCTATAAAATTCTAAAAATATGTTTTTTCTTAACCAAAGTGTTTTATAAAAATTTAGGAAATTTACTTAATTTACATTTTAGAAGTGACACACAGTGTTTTGTGACCTTTACCCAAGGTTTTTTTTATTGCTCCTGCATTTTAGTGGTTGCTCGTGCAAGTAGTTTTACAAGAAGTAACATTTATATTCCTTCCAACTCTGTAACATGTGGACATTGCAGGCAGCGTGATTCAACATTTTTGTTTGCTTCGTTTTTGGATGATAACATCTGAAGATTGTAAATCAACTGTAGTAATGAAAGTTGGTATTTCACAACAGTTCAATTATCCTGTGTACAAAATTAGTGGTGTTGGATTAAGATCAGGAATTCATAACCAGAAGATACGTACAGTATGTACTGCAGTATGGCTGAACCCCGATGTACTGATATTCAACATGTGTAGATATTTTGACAGGTGCCGTAGAAAGATTGAATAGAGAACCCACTGTATTGGAAGTTTTTTTTTTTTTGAAAATTTTTATTTATGACTCTTTAGTACTGTCAGCATAATAAATTACCTACTTGTGCCATTTGTGTTTAAAACAAATATTGATAACTTAATTTAGAATATTCTTATCTAATTAAGAATTTTGTACTGTTAAAGTCAGTTATGTGAAGGAAAAAAAAGTGTATGCAGTGCTATCTACAATGTGATTAGCCTTTGATATAAATTATGTTACTGACTAAATATTTTGTCATTGTCAATGCCATCAGCAAGTTTAGTAGTACATTGTATTGTGCTATCACTAACCCGGATAGTTGCTGTGTGTGTGTGTGTCAAGTTACTCTAAATATGTGTTTGGTAGCTTTCTTGTTGTAGCATCTAGCACACAGATTGTATTGTATCAACTGAAGACAGTGTGTGTTCCAAAGGCATTGGGTTCCTATTTATGCTGTTTTTGTCAAGTTTATTTTTTAAATCTTGGAAAGGAGCAGATATCACAAAACAGAAATTGTTTGTACGTTGTAACCTATTTTTTTCAGAACATAAGTTTTTATAATTTAGGTTGGTTATGGACTTTAAGAAAATTTAATCATGTCGATAACTAACCAAAATTATATAAACTTATGTTTTGTAACAATTTTGCGATATCTGCTCCTTTTCAGGATTTATAAAATTAAACTCGCAAAATCAGCATAAACAGGAACTGGTGACCTTAACAGTAATAGTCATCAAAATTAGTACACTCTATCATCAGTGTTTATGTTTCTTGTAATTGTATATTGATCTGTTTAGATTGTGTGTAGTGCAATGATGGGCCAATGCTAGGGATGGTTCGAGTCAATTTTTCAATCCATCATTACCATTGATGGTTAGTCAACTTTTTGGCACTTCAATTATGTTTTCTTTAAATTGTATAAAGTGTCTAAATATACATCAGTTTGATTATTGGATAAAATATGTGTTAGGTTCTGAATTAATACTGAATTAATACGAAATTTATGTTAGTACAACCACTTTTTTTGTACAGAATCGTTTGTGTACCTTTAATTTGGGACGCTGTTATACAAGACATATTTTGAAAACTTAAGTCACTGATGTTAAATCGGTTATTACTGACTGCTACCATAACTTAATTAAATGTGCCAAATTAGGTGTAACTAGTTTATTACTGCTATAATAAACAAACATTTTAAAATATCCATTTTGCTTAAAAAAAAAAAAAAAAACCAGTCTCTTTCTGGCACTTAATGTAAACAAAGAGAAATGTGGCGGCTGTCCTTGCGCGTACCATCATCACATGATGACTAACACTGCCGAGCCGTCAATATTTCAGTCTCTCTCTGGCCCGCTCCACCAACAAAATTAAGGAAAATCCCATGAAAAATAGTAACAACAAATTTTTAAATGAAAACTGAATTAACAATTTGTGAGACAACTGTAAAATAATAATTAAATATATGCGGCGGTGGCGGCCATTGTAGCTTGTATGCAGCCGCGCTCATGAAATAAACTCTGGTTGGTCTGCTCACTAAAAATGCTTTGCACTCGAGCATTTTTAAAGCATCGGAGAAACAAATTTTTTACTGTAATAAATTTGTTGTAAAAAGTCTGCATAAATAATATTATGTATTTTTTTTATAAACTCGCTTGTTTTACCACGGGACGCGAGTGTAAATAATCACGCTGCACACCACTGCATTCAGTTGGTAATAGAATAAATCCACAGAGCACGTGGCACTACAGCGCATTATAATGGAGATGGATGAGGATCTAGGCGCGCGCTTGTTATGCAACACAGCGTTGCTCAATCGGCCGCACCTGCGCGTGCGTATTTTAAATCACCCCTGCGGCCAAAGTTTTCAATGAATTTTAACTAATTTTTTTTTGTTTCCCAACGGATGGTTTAAGCTATTTCTACGGAGAAATAGACATATACGACGGGCGGTGCTAGTATTTTTAAAGGACTTAACTTACGATTGATATTCGATTTTAACAAAGTTAGTTAGTTATTTAATACATTTTTTGTCACTTTTTGAAGGTTCCTAAAATTCTTTTCTTTAAATCGCTGTTTTCGTTATTCCCAAGTTCGTTAAATCGGGGTCTACTGTAATTATATGTGTGTTAAAACAGCAGTAAAATATGCAATATTACACACATAAGCAAACACACTACCACTTATGTTGTTTTTTGGCATGTAACTTTCTTTATGATAAATAAAGTAATTACAAAGTAACAGTTGTACTGCCAAATAATCACCATGTTGATTTTTTAACAACAAACACGATACTGGCGCAAAGATCTTACCTGCTACAGAAAGGCTCATGTGACTTACTCAATACAATGTGATTTGCAGAGTATAATAACTGTGCTGCGTAAAGCGTAAGGTCTCTATATCACTGCGCAGTGCTGTGATGTCTCGGAGTGCATGATCGATATTCCAGCAACTACGGATGTTCAGTTCTGAAATACGTTTTGATTATGTGCCAACAGTTGCTTACATGGTGCGCGCTTGCCGTGTTTGCAAAAAATTATTGGTACACTAACGTGGCTGCATTTTTTTGTCACCAAAGATGGTTGCAGTTACGTGTGTTTTTATATATTCGTTTGTAAGCCTTTCAAAATAAGGGTATGGCTACTATGCAATGGTGGACATTCTCTGAGTAAATGTGATAATGTTATGGAAAATATAAAAAAATGTTGTAAAATTTAAAAATAATTTGTTTCCATTCTTATTTTATACAAGATATCCGGAATCTGTATTGGAATCGGCAAAAGATCTGAATGAGGTACTGAATAAAAAAACCGGACTCGAGTCATCGCTAGCTTGCCAATTCGTTTAGGAACTTAGTGATTTGATTACAGGAATTGGCTGTGTTGTATATTGTTGTACATTATTTTTCTGGCTGTATGAATTCCACTCTATGAATTTCAAGGTATTAGAATTAATTCCACTGAAATACAGTTGTTAGAAGTTTCCATGTTACACAGTGCAATGAATACTGAAGTAAGATAACTACATGTTGAAGTCAAGCCGTTTGTTAAGACATTCTTGGCCTGTAGCTGTGTGTGAGAAATTATTGTGATGACTACGAGAAAATAAGTTGATTAAGTCATAAATATTTTTTGTGTTAACGTTGCTCTGGTGTAGTTTTGAAGGTGACTCGACAGTCATTGTAGTACATAATGGAGTGCAATGCAGTTTGAACTAATTACTGAGAACAGAGCATCTACGTGTGTTTTCTTGATAGGTTGTGGTATCTTGTGAAAACAAACTTAAAATACTGAATCATTTAATAATTGAGGTGCAATGTTTATTGTGTGTTACCAGTTTACATTGCTATTAAAGGCATGTGCAGAGATTGTATTGGCCAATCAGTGCAAATATAAAGTAGTGTGTGTTCCCTTGTCATGGGGACACGCGGGAATATCTGAACTGCTCCTGGGCTCCGTGATCTGCAGCAGAGACACGTATTATCTCTCTCTTCGTCGTCCTGGGTGTATGACATGCTGATGTTGGCTTGTCCTGTTGGGATGACGACGTGATTGGAGTTCTTTTTGTACAAAGGGTTTGTTAGTGTATCATTAGTTTTTGCAGGATAACTTTGTAGATTATTTGTGCGTGTGTGTGCCACAAATCTCACCACCGTGAACAGAAAATGTTTAACAAGTTTAAAATTCCAACTTTTACGTGTTAACTAAGATGAAAGTCCCCCTTGAATTTTAAGATTAAAATTATGTATTGTGTTTGCGTTGTCCAACACAATGTTATGGAGTAGTGGCAGTTTGTTAGCAGTCAGGAGTTGAACTTGTGTCTGTTGCTTTTTTTATTTCATGTCTCAAAGTTCTTTGTGAATGTAGAAATGCAATCTAATCAGTTTGCTAGCAGTGTAAGTTTAGTTTAGCTCAGTTCTTCTCTGTGTGTGTGCAAGGATTCATGACCAATGCTCTCAGTATTCAGCATTTTATTGATATATTATTATGTGCTGAACATGATCGTGTACAACTTTCAATACTGCACAAGCTGTAGGACCGTGACAAAGGAGGAAAGTATTTTTAATGTCTGTCTGTTTTGTGTCCTCGTCAAGTTTTTTAAACCACTTTGTGACAGTCATGTGTGTGGATGAATGTGATTTTTGTAATGTTTGCCATGTGTTATTCTTGTTTTACACGATTATTTTTAATATTTTTGTTCTTTTTATACTATTTCAGTTAACAGTTCTGTACTAAGTTTTGTTATTGAAGACTGCAATAATAAATGAGTTTTTATGTAAAATAATTCTACTACTTTAAAAATAATTTTTAAAACATCTTTGTCCAGAAAAGATCACAATCCTTTGAATCCTCACATCAGTTTCACATGTCTCTGAAAATATAAATTATTTTAAGAGTTAATGGACCTGCCACGTGAGACGTGCTGTAACGTGATACGGAAAGAAATATCTCTTGTGTAACTACTAAAAATGTTTCCAGTGTGTTTATCTACAAAAGAAAGACCACTTCAAAATTTGTCCCTTTAATTTTGAAAATGCTATCTGCTAATTAAAAACATGGTTTTCAAGCTCCTAAGTCCTAAAAATGACTTTTTCACATAGCTGTGGCTGAGAAAATATCTACCGTAAAACAAAGTCATAGAAACGTGCATTGGACTTTACCACATAATTTCCACAAATAAAGTAATGGGGTCATTGCTTGAAGTCCATTTGAAAAAACATTCTACGAAAACAGTGCACGCTAGTTTAGTCGTTCGCGCATAGAGGCAATGAAGTGTTTGACGGACATGTTACATTTGACTTATTGCCTTTCCCATTTCCTTCTTCAAACGTAAGGAAAAGTTAATGTTCACTAGGGGTGTGCGAATAGTGGTTTTAGTGTTTCAAATAGTTTTGGAACGAATATTAATTTTTTCGAATATTTTTCGGATAGTGCTTTTTTAAATTTGGTATACCTGTGCAAAAGCTTGAATTTTCAAGGTGATGTAGATATCCTTATTGCTTTATTAATAAAAGTAGGTATTCATGTTACGTTAAATTACAGTTGGTTTTGTTCAGATACGTTGACATTTACGTATTCCGTAATATAATTTCGAGCTATGGTTATAACCTCACTCGTAAAAAATTTCCTGATATATCTTACGCACTTCATGTTTTGAACCCAAAATATCGTAAGAAATAAGTTTGTTAGGGTACGTGAGTAAATACGGTATATTTATAGATTTTTTTTGTTACCAATTGTTCTTTTTTTTTCTTCTGATGTGGTTCTACATTAGTGTTGATAGAGATATCTAATATCCGGAATTTTCCATTATCCGAACTTGGCTAAGTCCCGACGAATCCGAATAAAAGATACTCTACTGTATCAGTAGTAAAAAAATGTTTGCCCATAGAACAATCACATTAACCTTGCCATTCATGGCCTTGCTTACTTACAAAAATGTTTAAAATGTCACAATATTAGCGGTGCAAGTTCTAGCATGAACCGTCATAATTTCATCCCAACGAATAACTTGGATCTGCACTTTGTCATGTTAAATTCGGATTTGCAGATTAGTAAATTGTGTTTCCCCACGTTTCGGCCATTTTAATTCGTATTCTCACTGTTTGCGACATTGGTAAGGATCCACAATGTTTTTTGTTTCTTTGCTTATGGAAATAATAATTGCGTAATAACTTCCCCACAGCAAACATTTTATGGATATAAACAGCTTCAAACGTAAACAAATAGCGTCAAATATTTTTTCATAGATGTATGCACAATGAAGACGAACTTTCTTCTAAGGCAGTGATCTAGATGTTCCGTTAATGTGTATCGCTACGCTTCTAGTGCAAAGTATACAATGATAAATGAGTATATGCGCAAGTATATCTATGACTACGAATGTGGCGCCATATGTGAATATGTAAATGTTTATATCATCTGTGAATGTCAGTTCTTTTCCTTATATTTATTTTGACCTTTAAATATCTGCGAAAGTGGTAAAATCTCTCAATTATACTATGCTTGTAAGTAGAAATTGCTCGAATACTTCTAAATTTAGGAATATGGTATTCGTTTTTCGAATTTGAATAATACACATTTACTATTCTAAAAAATTTGAAATTTTGAATATTCGCACACCCATAGTGTTCACTAACTCATAATGCATAATGATCCAATTTGCTTCTCACATTGTCAACGTGTGGAAAGATTTTGTCGTGAAGGAACTTATATATGTTGTCTTGTCTTGAAATTATCAAAATGATAGGCATCTGTTAACCTTTTTATGTTCTTGCTAACGTGCCAAAAAATTAGAAAATATTTGTGCACTATTTTTAAAAGAATAGTTGTGAAAGCACATACAGTAAGCCAAAATTTTACATAGGCGTAAATTTTTCAAGAACTTTTAAAAATCTTAAATTCAAAAAAATTAATTACTCAAATAATAAATCCTTGCACAAAAGGATGAAATTGTATCAGTTCATAAACTGAATTTTGTGTAGATCTCAGCATTAAATACAGTAGAACCCTGTTATAACTTTCCTGCTTATAACATTTTCCTGCATATAACACTTTTTTCCACAGGTCCCTTTAAAAACGTTATAACAGTGTTCTACTGTAGAACTTTTAAAAAATTGCAACATAAAAGTGGTGATGATGGGATTGTTCCGGGCGTAATTAGGGTGGTTGAATGTCCTGTCATTGGCGTACGGAATGGTGGCGTCTGTAGTGTGAGATACATACGTGGAAGACTACAGTTCAATTTTTTTGCAAAAAAAATTGAGGACAATTTTGCAAAACAAGTTTTTTCTTACTCTGTGTGACGCAGAATTGTCGCTATTGGTCATTTCGCTATTGTCGCTGAGACAAACTGATGCTGTACAATTAAGTGAAGTGCTAACGAAGCTAACAGCTTTTTGAGCAAGTACTACCCAGTGAAATTACTGAGACCAAAACATATGGAAAAATAAGGCTAGATTCCCAGATTCTTATTTCACAACACTTTACATGAAAATTATGTACTAATATTCCCAATAACGTGTTTTTTTATGTAAATAGTTACATTTAAATTGCCACAATTAATTATATATATATACATACATTTAACAAGTACACAACATAAGGAGAACTCTTGATTACATGACTAAGAAAGCAAATTAAATACTTTAGTATGTACACGTTACAATACACTCATAGTAAAAAGGTTCTAAAATTCCTAGAAAATGAGTGATAATTTTAGATAGTGATGGGCAAGCCTCAATTTTATAGTCTCAAACCAAGCTGAGCAGAGCTTGCGGAAGATACCAGAGACGAGTTGAGCTAAAATTGCAAAAATATAATTTGAACATAGCCACTAAATTTTTGAGTCAAACTCAAACTTAAATTAACAAATTTTTTTTTTCAATTTTTTTTTTTCAATTAATGCTTAACATTTTATCACTTTCATTCAAAAGAATTGTTCACCGGGCAGATCTTACAATACAATTTGTCAAAAAAATAAAACAGCAATATTATGCTTAATGCCACAGAATCACTCGCTATGAAGAAGAAATCAAGCTCGCACTGAAGTAGAAAATCCGCCTATGTGGTTGGCCAGAGTACCAGAGTACATTGTTCTGGTACAATGAGATGTATAGGATAGGCCTACCATTTTTTTGGCACACACTGCTAAAGAAATGCACGCAGGCACAGTAAGGAAGTACTGTAGCTTGTTGTTTGCTGTCTCTGTATAGTCCAGCATTACCAGATTTACAAAAATTCTCTTATTTGCATGAGGATTTATGGTCTACATACGATGTAACGTTGGATGTCGTATGCTTTTGTATGAAAATTTAGTTCAATCGGCAGGCACGTGCAGTTGTGGCATTTCAAGGTGACTGGTTCCGCTTATTGATCAATGCGCACCGCAGTGTGCACAAGACAAGCTACATATGTACACCAAAGAACATTTTTAGAGATCAGTTGTTAACTGTCGCTTATAGTAAATGTATGCGTGCAAGTGAAAACATAAGCTTTATTAGTGCATTTAATGGTTACTACATGTTGAAATGTGTTGTATGTAAAATGAAAGCTTCAAACTGAAATAAAAATACTGTAGGCTGGAGTTTCGAGCTGAATTTCAAAACGACTGTAATTCAGACTACAGTTTCGAGCAGAGTTGAACTGGTCAAGCTTGACTAGGCTCTGCTTGAGTTTTCGAATTTCGACCCACCTAGAGTACGATAATCACGAGGCTAGTGTTACAGGGTGCATTGTTGTCTGTTTAGCCTGGCATTTGAAATCTTTCATTACCCAACAAAAGAAAGCAATGCAGCCTCAACTGATCTTATGAAGTTGAAACTTTATTCTAAAATAGGATAGCATTTTTAAAACTTTTTGCACAGTCTCTCAGAATCACGTAATAATTGTCAAATCTTAGCAGAATTACAGTCTCCACTTCAAAGACCAGATCACTACCCTCAGCATTGCTGCCATTAGCTAACTCGTCCAACTAGTTTCTTGTTGGTGCTCATGCCTTTGTATTACCAATGCATTCAACTTCTTCATCTCTCATAACCTCAAAACCTTCAACAATCTCCTTAGCCCAGCGCACAATATCTTTCACTACCAAATCAGCTTCGTCAACAACTTTCCTGTCATTTCATATCACTGTGTGTGTGTTGCAGTATTATAGATGTATCGTATAGCAATATGATACCTGCGAGTAGGTAGCAGCGACAATAAGCGATATGATACGTGTGTGGTGTTTTTGCATTAATAAGGAAAAACAAAAAAATCAAATTTGCATTTGTGAAGACGTGAATTTTGCTCACAAATATTGAATAAATGGTTACAATAATTTCCACATGAATAAGCGAATTTGCAAATACGGAAGGATTTCTGTATGTATAACAGAATTGTAGCGACTATCGACGAACTGTAATATTCTCGAATTAGACTGAATGTTACTCAGTAGGTTAGTGAGCTGGGTGTGTGACAAAAAAGAATGTTCAACGTTCACTGCTGGCGATAGACAAATTGACTTACAAGAAAGCTGTTAATTTTGAAATGACTGCAGAAGCAACAAGACAGCACTTTAATTTATAGGGCACCTTGCTAGTGCACTAAAAGGACAACCGGCATATGAAAGAGGCTACAGATAGAGAAAACAGGCTGATCCTGTTACGAGGTCTTCAGCTGATGAGGAAGAACTTACAAGACAGGCATACTGGAGATACAACTGGGTCCTCACGCCAGCGACATGTAGACTCTATCTGAATACACGAAGAGGAGGAAAGAGTGTATGGCTTGCATAACTTCAAAGGCAGAGACTGCAAAGAGAGTCTTATATAATTGACCTGTGGCATTGACCTACGTTGTTTGGTGGCGAACACAGGTGCCAGATATACAGTGACAAGGTTGGCTATATATTGTCGGCTGTACTTTTAAACACTTGGTACAATTTAAAGTGAACACCACGAAAGTTACAGGGGGAACGTAACAACACAGGGGTAGAGCAAAATTCACTTGGCAAAAATATCTAACTTCTAAAACAAATAAATAAAATATATTAGAAGAACTCAGAAAACTGCGAGAGGATTTAATACAATTACTCGGGGTACGGATATTAGCTATCTTCCTGTACAGGAAGTAGGCATATGGGAATTTAAAATACTTAATTCTACTTAACTTAGATCACCAGCGTTTCCACATGACACATTCCTCGACAACCAATAAACGTATGGGGGACAATCTAGTAAATAAAATAATTAGTTAGCAAACGGTAACATTTAATATAAGAATAAAAAGATATTACAACAAAATTGGAACTTTGGTTTCAACATTTATGTTACATTAATAAAAATTGTAAACACTTAAAGATTTGAAAGAATAACAAACTTTAACTTGGATTATTTTAAATCAATGTCAACTCTAAACCCGACGTTACAATTTAAACAAATTAAAACAATTTTTCGTACTAAGGTACAGACGAAAGGTTTGTGGGCTGGTTCGCGGCCTTGGTGTTCCCGATTTATGGTTTTATTTAAACATTACTTACTCCTACGGGTTACATTAACATTACTTGATTCTGATAAGACTAAGAATTTAATTAAATGTCAGGGTGGGGCAGGAGCCCCACCCAGCAGTGACTTACTGATTTTATCTCTCTCGGTGAAGTCGTCTCGCTGGGAAGGTCTCACTCTGGCAATGATCTAGGAGACAATGACCGCGCACCTAGGTGACAGACACCCTAAAACAGCACCGCCACTCCTACGACCAGTCAGCGAAACCCGCCTATAGTTGGTGCACCACCGGAGTGTTCACTCCGGAAACACCCCAATTTCACAACAAGAGCTAAGCCAAGCGCTTCCAAAACTGCAAATTGTCATGACGAAGACACCGGGTCTGCAGCCCCAGCCGCATGTCGCAACAATCGGTCAGCAGTGGCCCGCTTCTGACGAAACTTCATTGCAACAGATGACCCTCGCTTCCTGGTTCATTAAATTGAAACAAAGTTCAGTGCAATGCGCCTGCGAAAATAAAACTCAAATATTTAGCTCCGCGACAATATATAAGGCTTTGTTCGGAACTTCCTCCCTTAGAGAAATGTTATTTAGTGTTACATACATGGTCACAAAATGGCTTAATGATACAAGGTCAGAAAATGGTAGAAGTGAAATGAAATAATTGCTTAGTTGCGTCTGTGCCATTGTTGGTGACTCGTGTATGGGGGCCTAGCTTACTGGGAATAAATTGGTTTGAACCCCTGGGAATCTCCTGGGAGGGCACATTTACGGTACAAACCCTGAGCAAGTCAAATGAGAATGTAGCCTATCATTGATAGTGAAAGAAACACAAAGGTTGCTGAGCGATACATATGGTATCCAGAATTGTTGGACGATAGGGACCTTGTGCAGCATAAAGGGCTTAAGTAACCATTAACGTAAAAGAGCGGACAAAACCAGTTTTTAAAATGAGCAGAACAGTACCATTTGTGCTTCAGGAGAAAGCCATTGAAAAGTGTGTGGAACGAGGTTTTTAAGAACCAGTGGCATATTCAGTTTGGGCATCATTGTGCCGCCTTGCTATTGGGTTATGGGTTGTGAGATTGCTAAGTGTTCAGCAATATAAAAATAATAGAGGGAAGGCAGGTGTCACTCAACTTAGTTTATGTGTTAAAGATTGGATTTCAAGCAGAATTTGATTTCATGTGATGCGTTTATTCAAGACAGAACAAGATACAATACTTGATACAGGTTACCCACTCTTAGCATACGTAGTACTTGAACAGTCAGACTTGAGTAAGTCCCAATTTGGTGAAGACGTAGGTGACATGACATTGACACACATGTTTCAACATGACTTGTAAAGGCTCAAACTACTACAAGAATACAGCTAACTTGCAGGGCACGTCGGTTCGTGGGACTTGGGCGACAAAGGTTACGACAAGACATACTAATAGGCAAGACGCTACGGGCCATTTTGACACGAGAGAAATAGAAGATAACTGGGCAGGTGCTTTGGGCCATGAATGCTGGAGTTAACCGAGTTGTGCTAGTGACAGTGTTTACGTGGTGATCAACATTTGACCCCTAGAAATGTTACTACAATCTACATAACTTCCAGTTTGGTAACTGCTTGCAGCCCTTAACACCATGGCTCTACGAACCTCTCATTACTTAGCAACACGACAAACTCAGCAGCTAGACACTCATACGAACCGATTTTGCTGACACTACTCGCGAGCAGTTGCGGCCGGTGATGTTTACACATTGACTAGTAAAAATAATAATAAAAAAAAATTTGTAATTGAAATCAGTCGCAAATTAAGCCTACACACTGAATTTCGTGTAATGCTACAGAACGAGAGTTTAATTTGAAAAGTAGTACTAAAAGCCGTTTCTCACTTTACTTTGTTCAATTTCTAGCCAAATTTCTGTGTTGATCTTATTTAATCACACATGGTTTGCTATTCTCCGTTTCTCCTTTTGAGATTTTTGGGTATAGCTCTTTAGAAACTCGGACGTCATTATCATGAATTTATCTTAAAGGATTCATTTACATTAAAACAAGTTCTTTCTTTTATTTATTAGCGCTCACCTGGCTTCTGAAAAACTTAGGCTTTCGGAGGCATGGCCATACGTCCTTTAGTACCGACAACTTAATATCAATCCAACCTTGGGCTATCACGTGGACGTCCGGCGTCTGCCCACCTCGGGCTCTCAAGACAGAGTCCTCCTCTTAAAAAGCGCGTATCTGCTGGCGACTCGCACCTCCGCGCGCCTAAACTCGCCAGCCAAGCTGTGTGCTCTTATTCTCGTACTGGCCACGCCACCTAGTTTCACCTTTCCGGCTCCCGACTGCACCGTCATGTATGTCTATTTTCGTTTCTTTTACTTAATGTTACATACCGGTAATTGTTTACAACACACAGTTAACATAAACTTCTCACAAAAATTTAAATTTTAACTCTATATCAATTAATAAATATTTTACAATGTGTGGCCAGCTCGGCCCCTGACTGGCCGTTTCTTTCCCTTTGTTGTGGCCCTGCTTGTTTTGTGTCTGTAAAGACAGGGGGATAGGGGGTGGGGTTGATCAGAGAGTCAGTTATGATATGTGGAGTCCAGGGCCAGCCTTCTCCTCACACCTGACAATAAGTTCTGCTCGAGCATTTTTCACAGTCCAGAGAGTCAGTATTGTCCCCCATCCTTATGTCACAAGCTGATGGATGGCTCTCGACAACCCCTTTCCTGGCTTCACCAAGACGTCGCTTCTCTCAACGAGAGAGAGAGACAGACAGAGAGAGAGAGACTGTTCTTCCGAAACACTGTGTTTTCTATTTACATCAAAATACATATGTTAATTTATCCATCAATGCATTACAAATTTATATGGGCGAATTCCTAAATGCCCGTAACATATACCCTCAGTGGTGAAGTCACTGTCGTCAGCGTGACAGAGGTGAATTCGCCATTTCTGCAGCTGTAGCACTTTCACTTACTCGCTTTTCATTATCTTGCCTACCTAAGCGACACACCAATCTACACTTTCTAAGGAACGTCGTGTCGACTCGCCATTCGTCGTGGTAGGAGTTGAGCATGCTAATAAATGTAAAAATTACATAAAGACCCCAACCCATGGTATCCTGTCTCGACGGCCCTGCCGCCTTCGTCCGTGACCAATGGTCGTTCCCCCTCGTGGGTTGCTGTGAGAGAGAAAAAAAAAGAAAGGAACCTACTCACCCTTCGCCCGTCTTGATTCATAAAAACTACTAAGGCTCTAAGCCCTCCTAACCAGCACTTTCCTGGCCTGCCTGACCCGCGGGTAGCTACCTATTGATTCTATTACACCAAAACAAAAAAGTAATCCCTAGAAAAACTGTGGCCTGCTTATAGCACTTACTAGTACCTACCTTCTTATCTTATTACATTAATTACACATACCTTTCAAACCCTAATTCATTAAGAATTTACATTCGTACGTAAAAATATTGCAAAACTATATCTGGAAATTTTCTTTGCTGTTTTCTCGCTTTGCGATGTCAGCCTTATTATACAATACCGTTAGACTGATATCTCCTCAACTTGTCAGTGTTATAAACACCTTTTCTCCTCAAACTACCTGGTTCGCCCAGTTCATACGCTCCCAGCCAGCCTGCCTGATAATGACGAAGGGGCCCTCGTGGAGGTCCGACAATTTCGATGTCAGCTTCTTCAATTTAGACGACAGTGGCGTTCGTCTCACCAGCATCAATTCTCCTTCCTGTAGTGTGTCAGCTAGCCTGCCTCCTCGCTATTTTGCCGCACGCCGCATCTTACTCAACACAACACTCTCCGGCACGCTGCTCGCTATCCTGCTGGGGCCGAGGCGGGAAACTCGCTATCCGCGTTATCCAGCGCCGTGGTAACGTCCCATGACATAGTTCGTGCGGTGTCAACCCTCTCGTTTCGTGCCGAGTCTCATTTAAGTACCGTTCCACTACTCTTTAAGTAGGTTGCGGACGATGAGTGTCGCTTACGTGTGAGCAGTCGCAGAGGGCGGTTTATTTCCCTGTTGACCAGCTCTACTGGGTTGCCGGATGGTCGGTACAGTGACACATGCTTCACCTTAATTCCGCTCTCCTTCATAGCTGTCTTCCATGTTTCCGCCACGAATACCATTGCGTTATCTGACAACACTGCCTCTGGCGTACCTACTTCTCTACTATACTGCCCTATTACTCTGGCAGTAATGGCTCTCGCAGTGGTCCTTCGTAGAGGAAATAATCCGACGTATTAGGTAAAAACATCCAGCACTACGAAGATGTACTTAAAGCCGCCTCGGGAAGGTACAAGAGGCCCGTGCAGGTCAACAGACAGAAGCTCCAACTTCTTGCTCGCCAACACCGCTCCAGCCTCGCCTCTAAGCGGTCGTGGGTTTGGCTTGGTGTGCTGGCACACATCACATTGGCCAACCAGTCGCTGGACCTTTCTGAGCATTCCCTTAAATACAAAATCTTCCCTAATTGCAGCCAGTGTTTTCGCAGCTCCGGAATATCCCAGCTTGTCGTGGTATTCCTTCACGAGGTCTTCTTCTGCCTCCTCTGGTATACACAGTCGCCATAACCCTGACTTCGCCTTCTGATAGAGTAGTAGTTAGTGAACACAGTAAGCTCGATGAACATCGTGTTCTCCTGTTTCTTTTTCCAGCAACGTTCTCATTTGCCTGATAATCCCGTTGGTCCTTTGCCCAGTCAATAGGCGGTTTTTCCACTCTCTCTCCTCATTCCATCCTAGTGGCTTGATTATCAGTATACTGAGTTCACTGGGGTTGTGTCCGCGCCTGTCACCATCGGGCGAGCTAAGCGACAAGGTGTTAGCTACGTATTGTTGACTGGGCGCAGCATACCTGAGGTCCAGATCGAAGCCCTGGAGGGCCAATATACACCTCGTTATTCGGGCATGCAGCAAACGATACTGATTTATGTATATCAGTGCCTTGTGGTCTGTGTGCACAATTACTCTCCTGCCGTGAATAAAAAAGCAGAATTTGTTACAGGAGTAGATGAGGGCCATCAGATCTTTTTCTGTGATAGTATAAGATAGCCTGCCCCCTTAAGACCTCTGTTCGCCAAAGCAATAGGGCATTGTTCGTCCACTTGGTACAACACTGCACCCAGTGCTATTCCTGAAGCATCGCATGCTATATACAATTCACGCTCCCAGTCCGGGTGATATAGTATAGGGGCTTCTCGCAGCTTCTTCTTAATTCCATCCCATGCAGCCTGTTGCTCCTGTCCCTATTTCCACCGCATTTTTTTTCTTGTAAGCTCCTGCAATGGTGCCACGATTTCCGCATACTCTTGCACGAACTTCCGATAGAAATTCAGCACCCCCAGATATTTTTGCAGCTGTTTCCTGTTCCTAGGCAAAGGAAATTCTATTATTGCCTCCACTCGCTCAGGGTCGATCCTTACCCCATCTGCATTTATTATGTGTCCCAAGAACATGATCTGTGATCGTACAAAGACAGATTTCTCCTTATTTACTGGAACACTTTGTTCCTTGAGCCTCTTAAGCACCCCGTCCAGCAGTTCCCGATGCTGCTCCCAGGTGTTTGAAGCCACCACATCTACATAGATCGTCCATACGACATTATTTCCGTCCCTAGTGTCGTCTACAGTGCCTTAATGAAGTAGCTCACACTAAGATTGATGCCAAAAGGCAGCCTTCTAAACTGATAGATACGCCCTCCAACTTGAAATGCGGTGTATTGGCGCGAGTCCTCATCCAATGGAACTTGAAGGTAAGATGCGACGAGATCGGTACGTGAGAAATATTGGCATCCCTTTAAACCACTGCAACAATTCATCCACTGGGGCGGGCGTCTTATACACTGGGAATATTAAGGGGTTAAGTCGGCGAGCATCAAGGCATATACTTACACAGCCTTGTTTCTTTGGGACCAGTACCAGCGTGTTGACATACTGTGTGTCAAGTTAGGAGTAAGGTTTATAATCATATACACCATCTCAGACGCCGGTACTTTTAATCTTCCATTCACAGTTTACATACACCGACAACGTTTCAACCTCGAGCACGGTCTAAGAAGGAGAGGTCTTGACACTCCCTATGCAAGTAGAAATGAACCTTTCGTGTCGCCGGTATTTTCGTGAACTGCCGCAGCGCTAGTAGTAATTTGGTGGAGTATTTACCTTGTGACCATATGGAAGTGATAGACATTTTTGCAAAAATAGAAGTAAGACCGTGTAATTATTATTACAAAACATTAATGTTATGTACGAGATGTAACACTGGGTATTTATTCATGTGATATGAATTGAATATGCACGTTTTTGACTCGTACATTTTGAATTTTGTGTGGTGTGTGCGCATGTGCTTGTGAGTGAAAACGCAAAATTTATATTATTCTGTGCGCTATATTAATAGAATATGCAATTCTGAAAATGCCGAACCATTGTGTTGCTCCAGGATGCAAAACTAACTATCGCCCAGACTCTGAAGAAAAGTTGTCCGTATTTAGAGCTCCTCAAAATGAGGTTGATCGTTTGGTGTGGCAAAGGGCAATACCGAGGAAAGATTTCGTTCTGAGAAGCACACATTTTCTTTGTGAAAAATATTTTGTGGAAGATGACATTTTACGCAAAAACTTTTTCAAAGGTAACTTGGGAAACATCATTGGTGAGGTAAGGCGCTGGTTAACTTAATTATTAGGTTATGTGTTTTGCTTTTACATCATTCTCTGAGCATCAAAGTGTTGCTATAGAATTTGTTTTTATTCTTTCCGCAGCAGAGAAAAATTGTTATTATCTGTTAACTGGGTCATATTCTGTGTTTTATTTAAGTCACTTGTACAAAAACATAAATGTATAGTTGTGTATTCATAACATTTGCATTTAACTTGTATTTTTTTATTGTGCCAGTAAACAAACAAGTCTCACAGCTGTGTGAATTAAGAACAAATGTACCAACAGCTGTGTCAGCTAGAATGTGCAGCGAATAAATTGGCCTATACAAGTACAATCTTTTGACCTGATAATACCAAATAATAATAATAGCCTACACACTCCCAATTAGGCTATCACCCAGTGGCGAGATCACTTCTCCATGCCACTCTAGACCACCCTCTCCAAGTCCTTCCCATAACTGCCACCTCCCCCCTCCCCTCACAGACTCCAAATCATGCAAAACATTCCACTCCCTCACTGACCTTACAAGCATAGACTGCCTACCTGCTACATCTTCTTACACACACTTTTGAATCTTGTAACTGTTGTTTCCTCTACACCATATACCTTCCCTTAGTTAGGTGACCATTTAACCATCCCTATCCTCTAAAAAGCATTTGACAGTGTTGATCAACTAGGCTACTTTCAAACCATTTCAGTAATTTGGGATTTAATAGAACTGTAAACAATATAACAAAATGATTTTTAGCTAAATGAATACAACCAGGTAACAGGAAACACAATGTTTTATTAAGTTATGGAATAGGCCTATCCATTCTGATTTTAGAATTGTAAAAGCAGATGTTCCATGTGGTAATAATTATGTATATACTATATAAAAAACTCTTGCAGTTGGGCTCTGGCCCGGTGGCAAGCTTACATGTCTCGCTCTCCCTCACCGACCTCACCATCACTGACTACCTACCCCTCTCTGTCCTCCTCCACACCCTCCGGATCTTCAGACTGTTGTTCCCTCTCCCTCTGTAATCACTCTTGATTAAATAGGAACCTAACTTCCCCCATCCACCCTCTCCCTTCACCACTCTGAACAATCTAACAAGTCTCTCCACTCTTCGCCTGTCCTTCAGAGTGCTCCAACCCATCTCCATCATCACTGATGGTCTGTAATTACCTTCATTCTCTCCCTCCTGCCCTTGACTTTTCCACTTGCCCTTCATCCATCTAGCCGCTCTCCTCTGAACCTTCTCAAGGGTAGTGTTGGAACCATTTATTTTCTGTACTTATGTGTTAATGATCAAACCCAGATTTAAAATATGTCTATAATTTCTTTGCAGATTATGTTCTCATTAAAACTACTTAAATGACTTCAAGTTTGGCCTAGATCACATGGCTAGAAATAATATAAGTTATTGGTATAAAATTTGGATAAAATAAACTATAGTTCAGTATACATGTTTTCTTTAAAAACAAAAATTTCTGGCCCCTGACATTATAATGAATAATGTTAACCTTCAATTAGTTAAATAGCCTACACAGCTGCCTTGACATTGTTATCTTCAACCCTGTTGTGATCGAGATAGGCACAAACAAAATACCTACTAACAAAAAATAAATAAATAGTAAACTACTTGCTAAAAAGTAACTTAACCATACTGTTGTGTTTAACACACGCAGTGTTTGTGGTTTGCACTTTGTAAATTGGTGTGAGGAGAAAATTGTGCTCCTTGTGTGTTGTTAACTAAGGCAGAAAATAGAGGAAGAGAGAATAATAGTGAGTAGATTCAGATGATGAGTTAAACAGAATATGATTGGCAGTCAGTGTTCAGGGGAAAATATGTGAGGGAGTTGAATTTACTAAAGCTGGTTTTACACGACACAATTTATTTCTCGTGCAGCTCCTTGCGCGCAATCGCTCGTGCAATAACTGCATTAAATCTCTCATAGTCCATTTTACACAGCGCAATTTCCCCACACAAGATACATGCAATTTATTTTCTTCCAGCCAAAGTTTAGAACAAATGGATAACCTAAAAGCATAAGCTGTACACTTGCAGTGATGGAAATGTTGTATGACAAATATTAAAATAATTGTGAACCATGTAGGAACGTGTTTTTTTATCTCTTCAGTGGACATCCGACGCTGACGCGGTCACCGCCTTTAATGCATTCTCGCACAAATGTTTGTTGTGGTAATTTGGTGATTTTGTGTCGTAGTCTGCTGGAAACTTTTTGTATTCGTCCAAAAACTGCAAAAAACACTCTGGTGTCGATTCCATGTTTGTTTGGTGTTCGATGTTTTTGTTTATACTCACAACTACATTCATAAATTTACTTCAGAGAATGGCCAATCACATTGCTTGTTCCATGCAACTTGCATCGAAATATAGAGTATGTTCTATTTGCCGAAAGCTGTTTGCATTGCATGTGAGGTTCTAAGAATATGTGTCTGAGCTCCAATGCAATATCAGCATATTGCGTGGAAATTGTATGTACATCGCATTGTGTAAAACCAGCTTAATGGACGTAGTTATGCAAAAAGGAACCAAATTCACAGTTGACTGTATGTTAGATATGCAAGGTCAGAGTTTACTGTGTGTATTTAAACCTTGTGTAAAACGTTATTTCTGGGTTCTTTTTATCCTTAAAATACTACAATTTGAAGTTTTTTTCTAGAACATGCTTTGGACCTTTTCCTTCTACTTTGAAAAGGTATATCAGAATTTATTGATTTGTGGGTTAGTTCCTTTCTGCATAACTATGTCCTTATGAAAGATTTTGTAACACCTAAGTGTAGAATACAGTTCTATGAGGTTGGCAGTGAGAGAGAGAGAGAGAGACGTGACGAGGATGTTGGTGAAAGAAGTGTGGGCAAGAGAGATCTGTAATGAAGTCATTGTGTTGTAATGAATGAGAAACGAGCATTAAAGAGAGCTGTGTGCAAAGTTACAAACGTATTTTAATTAACAGGTTATGGGCCCAGAGTTAAGGAAAAGCTGGTGTAAGAATTAGGTGAGCTGGAATAGTAGGCTAGTGCAGTGGCGTCTCGTCAGAGTAAGCAAGGCAAGCAGTGCTTGCCCAGGCAGCTTCCTGACAATTCTCTGATTATAATAAATATTTACTTGTAACCTTGTCTCTACTAGAATCTAACTATGACTCGTGCAGATAGATGTATCTTTTACGAATTCCGCTCGGATTACAACACTGTCAACTGGAAGATAAGAACTAGTAAACAACCAAAGCAAGCTGTTGAAAAGCGCTTGGAATATCGCTTCTAGTGGGTAGAGTTGCAGCAATAGTATACGGGTTACGACTTACGGGTGAATGAAGGGGTTGGAGGGGTAGCCGGGCGGAAGGAACACGGGAGGGGATTGGCTACGTAACGCTGTGTTAGAAGCTACGATTGCAGTGCTTTCTAGCCGAAGTGTTCCGAATATAGCCGAACCTAGCAGAATTGCCACTTTAGTGGTTTTGTTACCAGTTACTGCGATTTCAGATAATCTACTACCGGTCAAGTTTTGTAACTTATAAGTTGATTAATTAAACAGGGAGAGGCGAAGACAGTTTAAACTGATACTAGTAAATTGGAAATTTTCTTTTCTATTGATAAGATAGGTCTCCGGTGATTATTCCAGTCCCATTAGTGGTTTTCTTTAAACTTCAGTTGGCAACACTGGTCACCGGCAGTTGATTTTTACAAGCTACACGAATTGAATATATTGGCAAGTTCCCGCGCTGCACGGTTATGCTGCCAAGTGAATATTATCGTTTATTATTTAATTTGGTTACTGTGCGTTGAAATTTACCATTATTAGCTGCGCTTTCTATACTAGGAATTAAAAATAGTCTTACGAGACTAAAAACCAATAATGAAACGGAATCATGTGAACGCAAGTGTTGTGTATGTGGATTACGTGCTAAATCTTATCCAGCAGTGTTTTTACTTTTCAGCAACGATGTGACCTCATCGGAGAAGGTAAGCCGACACCCGAAATTTGCGTAATTTAACATGTTTGTAATCTTATTTAAAATTTCTCTTTATTCGAATTTTTTATAAATACTGCAGGATTAACTTCTATAAGTTAATGGTGTTTTGTGCTCTGTTCCCATAAACATATCTAAACTATCCTTGTGACATCGATTGTTGACAGTAATTTTTATGTAGGCTA